>NIJG01004110.1:3417-21454 GCA_002201625.1 Euglossa dilemma
AGTCAATTGCTTCCCCCATCCTGCTATTTCGACGGTCAAACCAGATGCTCCCGGAGAAAATCCGCTGAACGGTATTGGTGACAGACTCCTTCATTCACGGTTTATTTGAATATTAAAATACAGTGTCAAAGCGTTTTAGAGTATTGCCAATTGATTAAGGTCAAACAATTTACCGATGGCCTAACCCTCGGAGAAGCTACCTAACGGTTTCGAGAGTATAGCCGCATGTTTATGGAAGCATATTATTAAACATTTTAGTGACGTCACCTTAAATTCATGTATGAATTAGAAGATCGAGTGACAACCCGTTCGAGAACGTTACCACCTTCTTGGAGTGTCGAAAAGCTAAGTCAATAGCTTAGCCTATCGAGTGATTCCGAGAGTCAAATCAGGTATTCCGGGAGTATATCCGCTGTACACTATTGGCCATGGACGCCATAGTTCACGGTTCGCATACAAAAGTCGAGCGTCAATCCTATTAAGAAGGCTAGGTAGTGGCATAAAATCAAACGTTTTACCGAAGAACATGCCCTCCGAAATCATAACCCGCAGTACCGTGAGTATATCGTCAAGATCATAGACGCAAATTAGTATTCATATTAGTGACGGGCACCATAATTGCATGTATGAATAGGAAGATCGAGGGTCAAACCGATCGAGAACGTTACCACCTTCTATGACAATCGAACAGCTAAGTCAATAGCTTCACATATCCTGTGCTTCCGATTGTTATTGCAGGAATCCTTGGAGTATATCCGCTGAAGAGTATTGGCAACAGGCACCTTAATTAACGGTTCCAATATTAAAGCGGAATGACAATCTGTTGTCGAACGTTAGCTATTGTTATAGAACCAAACTCTTTACCGCTAGCCTTTCATTCGGAGAAGATAACCTGCAGTTTCGAGAGTGTAACTCCGTGTTCAGAGAACGGAATTATTATTCATTTCAGTCACGGGCAACTAATCATCATGTATGAATTAGAAAATCGTGTTGTCAGTCTCTCGAGAATGTTGCCACATTCTATAAGTGTCGAACGGCTGAGTCAATAGCTTCACCCAACCTCTGATTCCGAGAGTCAAACCAGGTACTCCGGGAGTAAATTCCCATGACAGTTTTGGCAATGTACCCATTAATTCACTGTATGAAAATTAAGGTAGAGCGTCAAACCGTTTGAGAGCGTTGCCAGTTGCAATAAAGTCAAACGTTTTACAGAAGGCCTCACCTGCCGCGAACGACAGCGGCTTCATCGAGAATAGAAGTTCGTGTTCACAGAAAGAAGTTAGTACTCATTTTAGCTGACGGAAACCATATTTTTATGTACGAATAGAATAATCGATAGTCAAACCTTTCGAGATCGACCCACCCATCTTTACCGCACGGACGGCAAAGTCAATAGCTTCATCTATCCTGATGCTTCGATAGTCAAGCCAGGTATTCCGGTAGTCAATCCGATGATCAGTATTGGTAATAGACGCCATCGTTCTCGGTTTGAACATTAAACTAGAGCGTCAAACTGTATGAGAACGTTACCACTCTCTCTGAGTGTCAATAGCTTCACCTATCCAGTGATTCGCCGAGTCAAACCAGGTATACCTGGAGTAAATTCGCGTTAACAGTATTGCCAATAGACACTATAATTCGCGGAATTAATATGAATGTACAGAGTCACAAAATAGTACAAGGCTACCTATTGGTATTGGTCCCAACTTATGATTGAAGGCCATACCATTCAAAGAGCTTACTCGCTTTATAGAGAGTATACCTTCGTGGTCCGAGAAGCAAATTAGTATAAATTTTAGTGACGGGTACCTTAGTTTCGTATATGAATCAGAAGATCGAGAGTCTGACAGTTCGAGAACGCTACCACCCTCCATGAGGGCCGAACGGCTAGGTCAATAGGTTTACTTATCTTGTGATTCCGTGGGCGGAACCAGGAGATCCTGGAGTAGACGCGCTAAACAGCATTGGCAAAGGATACATTAATTCACGGTATAAATAAGAAAGTACAGATTCAAACGGTGGTGGAAAATAAAAATTCATAAAGAGTAATTCTTTATACCGAAAACCTTACCTTTCGAGAACCTACCCCTCTTTATCGCGTGTCTTGCTTAATGATCACGGATACAGATTATTAGACATACTAGCAGACGGACACCACCTTTCCATGCATTGATATCTAAATTGAGAGTCAAACCGTTAGGGAACGGAACCACCTTGTTTGGGAGTCCATACGCAAAGACAATAGCTTCCCCTATTCTGTGACTCCGTGAGTAGTAACCTCTCATCAGTAGTCATAGTGTTGACAATAGACACCTTAGTTCACGGCTTGATTTTTAACGTAAAGCGTAAGTCGGTTGCAGAACAATGCGTATGCGTGAAAATGCATTCTTATACCGAATACATTACCCTTCAAGTTCAAAACCCGCTTTAGCGAGTGTCATGCTTTGTGCTCACGGAAACAATTCTGTAAACATTTCAGTAGACAGATACCTTATTTTCTTGTGGGAATAGAACAATCGAGAGTCAAACTTTTCGGGAACGATTCCACCGTCCTTGTGAGGTGAACGATTAAGTCAATTGCTTCACGTATCCTGTAAATCCTATGGTCAGACCAAGTATTCCGAATGCCAATCCGCTATACACTATAGGCATTGGACACCTCAATTCGTGGTTTGAATTTTAAAGTAGAGCGCAAAACCGTTTGAGAACGTTACTAATTTCTATAAGGTCAAACGTTTTACCGAAGACATTACGTGCTGCGAACCTCTCCCGCTTCATCGAGAATATATCTTCGTGTTCAGAGAAAGAAATTAGTATTGATTTCTGTGACGGGAACCTTAACCCCATGTATGAATTAGATGATCGTGGGTCAAACCCGAACGGCGAAGTCAATAGCATCATGTATCCCGTTATTCCGGGAGTCAAACCAGGTATTCCGGGAGTAAATGCGCTGAGCCGTATTGACATTAGACGCCTTAATTCACGGTTTTATTATTACAGTAGAGTGATTAACCGTTTGAGGTCGTTTTCAGTTGATATAAAGTGGAACGTCTTATTTATGACCTTACAGTCCGAACGCAAAACGCTCTCTATCTATTATAAAACAAGGTGTTGTGTCAAACAAATTAATGTACATTATAGTGCAGGGCGCCATAATTTATTGCACGACTAAGAATATCGAATGTCATACCGTTCGAGAACGTTACCACCACTTTTGTTGGTGGCACAGCTAAGTCAGTAGCTTCACCTACCCTGTGATTCCGAAAGTCAAATCTGGTAATCCGGGAGGAAATGCGCTGAAGTGTATAGTCAATAGACACCTTATGTCACGGTTGTAATATTAAGGTAGAGCGAGACTGCAATTGAGAACTACACCAATCGGTATAAAGTCAATATTTTTAATGAAGACCTTACGCTGCGAACGTCTGATCCGCTATAACGAGAGTATAACATCGTGTACAGAGAAACATATTATTATACATTAAAGATGCGGGTGCCTTAATATAATATATGAATTTGAAGATCGAAGATCAAGCCGTTCGAGAACGACACCATTATCCGTGAGAGGTGAACGGCTAATTCAATAGAATCTCCTGTCCTGCGATTCCGAGAGTCAATCCAGGCATTCGGACAGTAAACTCGCTTAACAGTATGCCACTATACACCCTATTTCACGATATAAATATTAAAGTACGGAGGCAGACTGTTGTAGATCGTTACGAATTGGTATAGAGTAAAACCTTTTCAAAAAGCCTTACCTTCAGAGAAACTAACCCACTGTACCGAGAATATAACTTGGTGATCAGAGAAAGAAATTAGTATTCATTTCAGTGACGGTCACCTTAACTTCATGCAGGAATTAGAAGGATTGGGGACCAAACCATTAGAGAACGATAGCACCTCCGTTGAGAGCCGAATTGCAAATCAATAACTTCACCTAACCTGTGATTTCAAGAGTCTAATCAGGTATTCCGCGAGAAAATCCGCTGATCATTATGGGCACTAGGCACCCTGTTTCACGATATAAATATTCAAGTACACAGACAAACCGTTGTAGCACGTTACCCCTTGGCATAGGGTTATGCTTTTCACCGACGGCCTTACCTTCCGAGAAGCTAGCCCGCAGTATCTCGAGTATAACATCGTTCTCAAGGAAGCAAGTTAGTATACATTTTAGTGCCGGCACCCATAAATTCATGTATGAAGTAGAAGAGTCAAATATTTCGACAACATCACCACCTTCCGTTAGAGCCGAACGTCTATGTCAATAGCTTCACATATCACATGATTGAAAGAGTCAAACCAGATCATCCGGGAGTACATCCACTGCACAGTATTGGCAATAGACACCTTAATTCATGGAATCAATATTTATGTACAGAGTCGAACCGTCGTAGAACATTACCCATTGGTATATCGTCAAACGTTTTACCGAAGGCCTTCCCTTGCGCGGAAGAGACCATGTTCATCGAGAGTATTACTTCGTGTCCAGAAAAAGGAATAAGTACTCACTTCAGTGCCGGGCACCTTATCTTCCTGTATGCATTAGAAGTTCGAGTGTCAAGACGATCGAGGAACGTTACCAACGTCTGTGAGAGACGAACGGCTATGTCAATGGCTTCACATATCCTGTGACTCGGAGAGTCATATCAGGTAATACGGGAGTAAATCTGCAGAAGGTGATTGGCAATTGACACTTTAATTCACAGTTTGAATAAAACAATAGAGCGTCATTCCTTTTGAGAGCATTGTCAATTGCTATAAAGTAAAACACTTTACCGATGGCCTTACCATCGGAGAAGTAAACTCGCCATTTCAAGAGTATAACCTCGTGTTCAGAAAATGAAATTGGTCATCATTTCAGTGTCGAGCACCATAATTTCATGCATGAATTAGAATATTGAGGATCAAACCGATCGAGGACGTTGCCACATACTGTGAGAAGCGATCGGCTAAGACTACAGCTTCACCCAACCAGTGATTCCGAAAGTCAAACCAGATAATGCGGGCGTAAATGCGCTGTACATAATTGGCATTGGTCCCCTCAATTCACGGTTTAAATATTAAAGCAGGCAGTCAAGCCGATGTATAGCACTACCTATAAGCGTGTGGTCAAACTTCTTTCACAATGACATTACCCTCCGAAAAACTAAGCCGCTAAATCGAGAGTGTAACGCTGTGTTCAGACGTAAAATCTGGTATACATTTTAGTGGCGAATGCCTTAACTTAAATGCGTAAATTGGAACGTAATCTATTGCTATAGATATAAACTTCTAATAGAAGACCTGACCATCCGAGACCCTAACCCGCCCTATAGAGAGTATAACTTCGTGTTCAGAGAAGCAAATTAGTATACAATTTAGTGACGAGCATGTAAATTGCATGTATGAATTAGAAGATCGAGGGTCAAACAGTTAGAGAACGGTACCACCTTCTTTGGGAGTGGAACGGCTAAGTTGATAGCGTCACCTATTACAGCATTCCGAAAGTCAAGCCTGGTACTCCGGGAGAAAATCCGATGAGCAGTATTGGTAATGGACACCTTAATTCGCGGCATGAATATTAATGTAGAGAGACATCCCGTTGTAGGATGCTACTCATTGGTATAGATACAAACCGTTTACTGAAAGCCTCACCTTCCAAGAAGCTAACCCGCCGTATCGAGAGGATAACTTCGTGTTCTAAGAAACATATTTGTTTTCATTTTAGTGGCGGGCACATTATTTTGATGAATTTTGATGAATTAGGAGATCGCCGGTCAAACTTTTACAGAATTTTACAGCCTTCTTAGAGGATCGCATAGCTAAGTCAATAACTTCACCTATCCTTTGAATCCGGGTGTCAAACCAGGTATTCCGGGAACAAGTCCGCTGTACAGTATCGGAATTAAAAACCCTACTCCAGGGTATAAATATTAAAGTACAGAGTCTCACTGTTGGGCAAGTTCATGTTTCGGTATAGAGTCTAACTCTTCACAGCAGGCCGTACCTTTCGAGAATCTTATCCGCTGTACAGAGAGTATAACTTCGTGGTCAGAGAAACAAAATAGTATTAATTTTAGTGACCGGCAACTTAATTTCATCTATGAATAAGAATTTCGATGTACGAACATATCGAGTACATTAGCTCTGTGTTTGAGATTCGAATGGCTAAGTCAATAGCTTTACGTATCATGCGATGTAAAGTATTGGCAACAGACACCTCAATTCACGGTGTGAATATTAAAGCATATCGTTAGCCCGTTGTTGAACGCTATTCATTGTTATAGAGACAATCCTCTTTCCGAGAACCTTACCCTACGAGACTCTATCCCGCCGTATCGAGAGTATAACTTCGTGCTCAGATGAATACATTAGTATACATTTTAGTGAAGGGCACCTTAATTTCATGCATGAATTAGAACATCGAATGTCAAACCGTTCGAGAACGATAGCACCTTCTGTGAGGGACATATAGCAAAGTCAATAGGTTCAGCTATCCTGTGATACCGAGAGTCAAGGCAGGTATTCCGAGAGTAAGTCCGCAGAAAACTATTGGCAACAGTCTCATCAACCCGCGGACGTATATTAAAATAGAGAGCCAATCCCTCGGAGAACATCACTAATTGGTATAATGTCCTTCTTTGCCAGAATTCCTTACCTGCTGTGAACCTAACCCGCTGTATCGAGTGTATAACTTCGTGTTCAGAGTAAGAAATTAGATTTCATTTCTGTAACGGGCACCTCAACTTCATGTATGAATTAGAAGGTCGATGGCCAAACCGTTCCAGAACTTTAACATCTTGTCGGAGAGACGAACGTATAAGTCAATAGCTCCACATATTGTGCGATTAGGAGAGAAAAACCTGGTACTCCGTGAGAAAGTGCGCTGAACAGTATTGGCAATGAGCACCATAATTCACAGTTTGAATAATGAATATATATCGTCAATCCGTTTGAGAACGTTACCAAGTGCTATAAATTCAAAAGTTTTACAAAAGACCTTACCCTCCGAAGAACTATTTCATCGTATCGAGTGTATATCTTTGTGTTCAGAGAAAGAAATTAGTCTCCATTTCAGTGACGGTCACCTCAACCGCATGCATGAATTAAAAGGTCGAGGGTCAATCCGCACGAAAACGTTGCCACCTTTTCTGAAAGGGGAACGGCTATGTGTGTAGCTTCACCTATCCTGAGATTCCGAGAGTCAAACCAGGTATTCCTGGAGTCTATCCGCTGATGAGTATTGGCAATGAACACCTTATTTCACGGTTTGAATATTAAAATTGAGCGACAATCCTTTGTAGAACTTTACCTATTTATTTAAAGTAGAACTTTATACCGGAGGACTTACTTTCCGAGACGATAAACCGCTGTATCGTGATCATAACATCATGTTTATTGGAACAAATAACATTACATTTTAATGACGGGCACCTTAAGTTCACGTATGGATCAGAAGATCGAGCGTCGAACCGCTCGAGATCAATGCTACCCTCTTTGAGTGTCGAAGGGCTAAGTCAATAGGTTTAGCTATCCTGTGATACCGAGAGTCAAGCCTGATATTCCGATAGTAAGACCACAGAAAACTATTGGCAGCAGTCTCATCAACCCGCGGACGTATCTTAAAATAGAGAGCCAAACCCTCGGAGAACATTACCAATTTGTATAAAGTCCAACGTTTTGCTGAGGGCCTTACCTTCCGCGAAGCTCTCCCGCTGCATCGAGAGTATGTCTTCGTGTTCAGAGAAAGAAATAAGTAATCATATCAGTGACGGGCATCTTAGCTTCATGTATGCATTACAAAATCGGAGGTCAATCCGTTCGAGAACATTACGACCCTCTCTGAGACACGAACGGCTGAGTCAATGACTTCATCAATTCTGTGATACCGAGAGTCAAACCACGTATCCCGGGAGTGTATCCGCTGTACAGTATGGCATTGGATACCCTATTTCGCGGTATAAACTTTAACGTGCAGAGTCAAACCGTTGTAGTACGTTACGGATTGGTATACAGCCAATCTATTTAAAGAAGGACTTACCTTTCGAGAAGCCAAACCTGCTGTATCGAGAGCATAAAATCGTGTTCATAGGAACAAATTACTATACATGTTAGTGATGGGCACCTTAATTTCATGTCTGCATTAGAAGATCGCGGATCAAATTGCTCGAAAACGTAACCACCATCTTTAAAGAGTCGAGCGGCTATGACTATAGCTTCTCCCATCCTGTGATTCCGAAGGGCATAGCAGGAGTTCCGGGAGTAAATCCGCTATACGGTATTGATAATAGACGTCTTAATTCACGGTTTGAAAATTAATGTGTGCGATAAACCTCTTGAGAACGCTTCCAATTGGTATAAAGTCAAACGTTTTGCTGATGACCTTACCGTCCGAAAGAATAACGCGCTGTATCTGGAGTATATCTACGTGTTAAGAGAAAGAAATTAGTATTTACTTCATCGACGAGCAAGTTAATTCCATGCCTGAATTAGAAGATCAAGTGTAAAACCGTTCTGGAGCGTTACCAACTTCTATCATATTCGAACAGCTACGTCAATAGCTTTACATGTCCTGTGCTTCCGAGTGTCATAGCCGGTATTCCAGGATTATATCCGCTGAACAGCATTGGAAAGAGGCACCTTAATTCACGATTTGAACATTAATGCGGAACTTCAAGCCGTTAGAGAACGTTAGCTATTGGTATAGAGTCAAACATTTTGCAGATAGCCGTCCCTCCGGTGAAGCTATCTCGTCGTATCGAGAGTATAACATTCGTGTTCAGAGAAAGATATTAGTATTCATTTCAGTGAAGGGCACCTTTACTTCGAGTCTGAATTGGAAAATCGAGTGTCAAACAGTTCGAGAGCGATACCGCCTTGGTTGAGAGACGAAAGGAAAATTCAGTAGTTTCACCTGTTCTGTGATTTCGGGAGACTTATCAGGAAATTTTGGAACAAATTCGCTGAAGTGTGTTGGCAATTGACACCTGAATTCACGGCTTGAATATTAAAGTGCAGTGTCGAAACGGTGTATATCGTTAAATATTGGTATGAACACATCCCGCATGTCGGAGGCCGTATCTACCGAGAAGTAACTTGCTGCATCGAGAGCATAACATCGCGATCGGAGATGCAGACAAGTATAAATTTTAGTGACGGGCACCTTAATTTCATGTATAAATAAGAAGATCGAGAGTCAAACCGTTGGTGAACGATACCACCTTTCTTGAGAGTCGCGCAAGTAAATCAATAGCATCACCTATCCTGTAATAGCGAGAGTCAAAACAGATATTCCGATGTAATGATTATTAACGTATGGCGTCAAGGCGTTGCAGAACGTTACCTATTCGTATAAGGTCATTCTTTTTACCGAATACCTTTCCTTCCGAGAACCTACCAGGCTGTAGCGTGTGCCTTGCTTAATGTTCACGGAAAGAAATTAGAAGACATGTTAGCAGATGGGCAGCAAATTTGCATGTATGAATAGCAAATTCGAGTGTTAAACCGTTAGAAAACGACACCACCTTCTATGGGAGTCAAACGCCTGAGTCAATAGCTGCATCTATCCTGTAATTCTAAGAGTCAAACCGTGAGCTCCGGGGCCAAATGCGCTGAACAGTATTAGCAGTTATTCACGGGTTGAATATTAGCGTAGAGCGTGAAAAACTTACCACTTCATATAATGTCAAGCGTTATATCAATTACCATAGCTACCGAGAACATAAGCCGCTGCAGCGGGTGTGTTCATTAGTATAAACGAAAGCAGATAAGTATACATCGTAGTGACTGGCACCACAATGTCATGCATGGATGAGAAGTTCGGGAGGAAAACTGTTCCAGAACGATACCAACTACTTTGAGAATCACACATCGAAGGAAGCAGCTTCTCCTATCCTGTCATTCCGAGAGTCAGACCAGGTGTTCCGGGAGTATGTCGGCTGTACAGTATGGCATTAGATACACTATATCGCGGTATAAACATTACAGTGCAGAGTCTAACCGTTGGACTTACCTTCCGCAAACCTCTCCGGCTTCATCGAGAGTATACGTTCGTGTTCACAGGAAGATATTAATATTCATTTCATTGACGGTCACCTTAATTTCATCTATGAATTAGAATATCGAGGGTCAAACCGTTCGAGAGTGATACCGCCATCTTTGATAGACGAACGGATGTCAATAGTTCACCTGTCCTATGATTCCGAAAGACAAACCAGGCATTCCGACAATCAATAAACTGTACACTACTGGCAATTGACACCTTATTTCACGGTCTGAACATTAAGGTACAGAGTTTGTCCCGTGTAGAACGTTACCTATTGGTGTAATGTCAAATGTTTCACCGATGACCTTATCCTCCTAAAACATAGCCAGATTTATCGATAGTATAGCAGTGTGTCGAAAGGGACGAACTAGCGTACAGTTTAGTGACGGTCAACATGATTTCATGTATAAAACATAAGATCGAGTGTCAAAACGTCCGGGAACTTTTCAAACTTCTTCTAGTGTCGAACTGCTAAGTCAATAGCTTCTCCTATCCTGAGATACCGAGAGTCAACTAGGTATCCCGGGAGTAAATCCGTTGAATGGTATTAGCAATTGACCCCATAATTCACGGTACAACTATTTAAGTACTCAGTCAAACCGCCAGCGTACGTTATCAATTGAAACAATGTAATTCTTATTACCCAATACCTTACCTTCCGAGAACCTATCCCTCTCTAGCGTGTGTTTAGCTTAGTGTTTACAGTAACAAATGAGTAGTTATTTCAATAGTCGGACAAGTCAGTTTCACGTATAGATAGTAAAACCGAGAGTTTATATGATCCAGAACGTTAGCATTATTTTTGAGAGTCGTACTCATAAGTCAGTAGCTCCACCATCCCTGTTATACCGAGAGTCAGACCAGGAATTCCTAGAGTCCATCCGCAGTATAGTACTGGCAGTAAACACCTTTACTTACGGCATAGATAGTAATATACAGATTCGAACGATCGGTGAACGTTACCTTCTGGTATAGTGTCAAACATTTTACCGGATTCCTTATCTCCGATAACCTATCCCGCAGCAGCACGTGTCTTGCTTAGTGTTCAATGAAACAAATTAGTAGACACTTTAGCAGATTGACACTTTTATTTTATATATCAATAGGATGATGGCGTGTCAAATCGTCAGACAATGCTACTACCTCTTTTGCCAGTCGCATGGCTAAGCCAATAGCCTGACGCATCATGCGATTCCGTGAGACAAACCAGGTAATCCGGAAGTACATGGGAAGTACATGGAAGCTGAAGGATGTTGGCAATAGGCACCTTAATTGACGGTATGAATATTAAACTCCAGAACCAAATCGTTGTAGAACGTTACTTATTCCTATGGAGTCATACTTTTCACAGAAGGCCTTGCCTTCGAGGAGCTAACCAGCTGTATCTTAAGTATAACTTCGTGCTCAGAGAAGCAAATTAGTATACATTATAGTGATGAAGGCCTTAATTTCATATATGTATTAGAAGATCGAGTATCAAATGGTTCGGGATCGATGCCGCCTTCTTTGACGGCCGAAAGGATAAGTCACAATAGATCCACATATCCTGTAATGCTGCGAGTCAAGCCACGTATTCCGGGAGTAGATGCACTGTACTCGATTGGCCATACACATCCTATTGCACGGTATGCGTGTTAAAGTACTCAGTCAAACCGTTGGAGCACGTTACCCATTGGTATAGAGTCAACGTTTTTACTGAAAGTCTTACCTGCGATGAATCTAACCAGCTGTATCGAGACAATATCATCGTGTTCAGCGAAAGAAATTAGTATTCATTTGAGTGACTGGCACCAGAACATCATGTATTAATTAGAATATTACGGGCCAAACCGCTCGAGCACGTATGTACCATCTGTACGAGACGAACTGCAAAATCAATAGCTTCGCCGTTCCTGTGATTCCGAGAGTAACCCCAGGTATTCCAGGCGCAAATCCGCAGAACAGTATTGGAATTAGACACCATGATTTACGGTTTTAATATTAAGGTAGGGCGTCAGGCCGTTGCAGAACTATACATATTGACATACTGGCAAGCTTCCTAACGAAGGCATTACCTTCAGAGAAATTAACCCTCTGTATCGAGAGTATAACGTCCTGTTCAAGGAAGCCAGTGGGTATGCGTTTTAGAGACGGGCACCTTTTTATTCATGCATTAGTTGTAAGATCGTGGGTCAGACTGTTTGAGATCGTTACCACCATCATTGAGGGACGAACGTCTAAATCAATAGCTACACGCATCCTGTGATTACATAAGTCAAACAAGGTACTCCGGTAGTCTATCCGCTGCACAGTATTGGCAATCGAAGCATTAATTCGCGGTATGCATATTAGAGTAGAGAGTCAAGCCGTTTCAGAGCGATACTAATTGATATAACGTCATACTGTTTATCGCATACCTTACCATCGTGGGACATATCCCGCTATATCGTGGGTATATCATCGTGTTCAGAGAGTCAAAATTATAGAAATTTCTGCGACGTGTTCGTTAGTTACAACTATGAATTAGAAGATCGAGTGCCAAACCGTTCGAGAACGTTGCCAGCATCTTCGAGAGTAGAATGGTTGCGTCAACAGCTTCACCTATACTTGCGATTCCGGGAGCCAAGCCCGGTATTCTAGAAGCAAATCCACAGAATAGCATTGGCAATAAATACCTTGTGTCACGGTTTGAATATTAAGGTAGGGAGTCAATCCGTTGGTGAACATATCCAATTTATATAAAGTCAAAATTTTTTCGGAAAACCATACCTCCCTAGAGCCAAACCCGCAGCATCTAGTATCATGCTTAGTGCTCACGGAAACGAATTACCAGACATTATAGCATAACCATACTCTGTTTTCGTGTATGAATTATATGATCGAGTTTCAAACCGGTCGTGAACGATACGACCTTTTTGCGAGTCGAACAGCAAAGTTTGATTTATAAAGTAAATCGTGAATCCATTTGAGATCATTGCCAATTGGCATAAAGACAAACGCTTGACCGATGGCCTTACCTTCGGAGAAGCAAACTGGCAGTTTCAAGAGTACAACTTCGTATTCAGCGAATGAAATTAGTCTTCATTTCTGTGACGGGCACCTCAATTTCGTGTATGTATTAAAAGATCGAGGGCCAAACATTTCGACAACATTACCACCTTCTGCTTGTGGCGAACGACTAAGTCAGTATCTTCACATATCCCGCGATTCCGAGAGGCAACCCCAGAAAACGGAAAGTAAGGGCTCGGAAGGATATTGGCAATTGACACCATAATTCACGGTTTGAATATTAAAGTATACCGTCAAAGTGTTCGAGAGCGTTGCCAATTGGTATAACGCCAAAATCTTTACCGCTGGCCGTACCTTCGGAGAAGCTAACCAGCGGTTTCCAGAGTGCAACTTCGTGTTCAGTGAAAGAAATTAGTCTTCATATCAGTGACGACCACCTTAATTTCATGCATGGAATAATGGATCGAGGGTCAAACCTTTAGAGAAAGCTGCCACCATCTGCGAGAAACGACGGGCTATGTCAATAGCTTCACCTATCCTGCCATTTCGAGAGTCACACCAGGTATCTCGGGACTAAATCTGCTCTAAAGTGTTGGGAGTAGACACGTTAATTCACGGTTCGAATATTAATGTAGAGCATCAGACCGTTGTAGAACGTTACCTATTCATATAGAGTCAAATTCTGTTCCGAAGGCCTTCCCTTCCGTGAACCTAGTCCAGTGTATGGTGAGCATAACTTCGTGTTCAGTCAAGCCAATTAGTGCTCGTTTCAGTGACCTGCACCTTATCTTCGTGTGTGAATTATAAGATCCAGTGTCAACCCGATCGAGCTCGTTACCAACTTCATTGAGATTCGAGCGGCTGAGTCAATAGGTTCACGAATAGTTGTGACTCCGAGTGTGAAACCAGGTATTCCGGGAGTCTATCCGCAGTATAGTATAGCCAATAAACACCTTAATTCGCGGTATGTATATTAAAGTAGAGCGTCCATTCGTTTGGGAAAGCAAGCAAATGGTATAATGTCAAACGTTTTACTGAAGACCTTGATTTCCGAACGCATATCCAGCTGAACCGTGAGTATAACACCGTCTTCAGAGGAACAAAGTACTATACGTCATAGTGATAGGCACCTTAATTTGTGTATCAATTAGAAGGTAGAGGGTCATGCCGTCCGAGATCGATACCACCATCCTTGAGATGTGAATGGCTAAGTCAGTAGAATCGCGTACTCTGCGATTCCGTGAGACAAATTTGGTACCCGGAAGTAAATCCGCTAAAGATTATTGGCAATAAACACCTTCACTCACTGTATGTGTATTAAAGCAGTACTTCAACCCGTGGTAGAACGCTACCCATTGGTATGGAGACAAACCATTCATCGAATGCCCTGCCATCCCAGAAGCTAACCCGCCATATCGGGAGTATAACCACGTGTTCACAGAAACAAATTAATAAACATTTTAGTGACCGGCACGTTCATTTCATTTATGAAATAGAAGATCGAGTGTCAAATAGTTCGTGAGTGCCACCTACATTTTCGTGAGTCGAACGGCTGCGTCATTGGCTTCAACTACACTTGTGATTCCGAGAGTCGAGTTCAGTCCAAGCTTAAGTCGAGCTTAATCCAGAAGCAAATCCGCTGAACAGTATTGGCCATAAGCAACTTATATCACGGTCTGAATATTAAAGTAGAGCGTCGATCCGTTTGAGGACGTTACCAATTACTATAACGTCGTAACCTTTACCGGATACCTTAATTTCCGTGAACATAACTCGCCGTATCGTCGGCATGCCTTCGTGTTCCGAGAATCAAATTAGTATACATTTTAGTGACGGGCTCCTTAGTTTGATGTATGAATTAGTGGATCGAGCGTCAGGCAGTTGGAGAACGTTAGCAATTGCTATAGACTCCAACGCTTCACCGAAATCCTTACCCTCCAAAAACATATCCCGCTGAATGGAGAGAATAGCAGCGTGTTCAGAGGAATTAACTGGCATACATTTTAGTGACGGTCACCTTAATTTAATGTATAAAAGATCCAGTATCAAAACGTTTAAGAACGATACAAACATCTATGATGTTCGAACGGCAAAGTCAGTAACTTCTATCCTGTCACTACGAAAGTCAAACCATGCCATCCCGGAGTAATTACACTTTACAGTATTTGCAATCGACACCTAAATTAACGATATGAAAATTAAAGTAGAGTGTCATACCGTCGCCGAACACTACCCATTCGCATAAAGTCATTCTTTTTACCGAATACCTGACCTTCCGTGAACCTAACATGCTGTAGCGAGTGTCTTGCTTAGTGCGCACGGAATCAAATTAGTAGAAATTTTAGAAGACGGACACTTTAACTTCATGTATCAGTAGAATGATCAAGGGTCAAACCATCCCAAAACGTTACCACCATCTTGGTGAGACGAACAGCTAAGTCAATAGCTCCACCAATCCTGTGATGCCGAGAGTCAAACAATGTAATCTGAGACTAAATGCCCCAAACAGAATTGGCATTATACCCCATAATTCACGGTATGAATATTAATGCAGACCGTCATACTGTTCAAGTAGGTTACGTATTGCTATATTGTCAAACTTTCTATCGATGTCTGAAAGAAGCTGATCCGCTGTATCGAGATTATAACTTCGTGTTGATAGAAGCAGATTAGTACATATCTTAGTGACGGGCACCTTAACTTCATATATGAATTAGAACATCAAGTGTCAAACCGATGGTGAACGTTACCAACTTTCTTGAGAGTCGCAAGGACACTTCGCTAGCGTTACCTATCTTATGATTCTAAGTGTCATACCAGGTATTCTTGGAGCAAATCCGATGAACAGAATTGGCAACAGTCGTCTTATTTCAGGGTATGAATATTAAAGTAGAGAGTGAATCTGTTCGAGAACGTTTCCAATTGGTATGGAGCAAAACTTTTTTCCGCAGACCTTACATTCCGCGAACGTAACTCGCTGCATCGAGAATATAACTAAGTGTTCGGAGAAGCAAATGAGTATACGTTTTTGTGACGGGCTTCTTTATTCCATGCATGAATTCGAAGATCGAGGATCAAACCGTTCGAGAACGTTTCTACCTTCATTGGGAATCGATCGGCAAAGTCAATAGCTACACCTATCCTGGACACCTTAATTGACGGCTTGAATATTAAAGTAGAGAATCATACCATTTCAGAACGACACGAATTTGTATGGAGATATTCTTCTTACCGAATACCTTACCTTTCGAGAACCTATCCCGCTGTGTCGAGAGAATAACTTCGTGATAAGAGGGACGAACTAGTATACATATTTGTGACTGGCACCATAATTCCATGCATGAATTAGAAGATCTATATTCAATTCGACCGAGATCGTTGCTACCTTCTGTGAGAGACTAATTGCTACGCCAATATCATCACCCATCCTGCGATTCCCTCAGTCAAACCAGGAATACCAGGAGCATATCCGCTGGACAGTATTGGTAATGGATACCTTCGTTGACGGTATGAATATTAAAGCAGGGCACCGAACCGTTTGACAACCTTACAACCCTCATTGATAGTCGAACTGATAAGTCAATAGCATCACCATTACTGTGATTCGGTGAGGCAAACCAGCTATTCCTGGCGTATATCCGCTGAAAAGTATTAGGAGTAGGTACTTTAATTCACGGTTTGCTTATTAAAATTGAGCGTCAAACCGCTTGAGATTGTTACCAATGGTTATAACGTCAAACGTTTTTCCGAAGGCCGTACGTTTCGCGAACGACACCCGCTTCATCGAGGGTATATCTCCGTTTCCGAGAATCAAATTAGTAAACATTTTCGAGACGAGGACCGTAATTTCATAATGAATATGAAGATCTAGTGTCATATCGTTCGAGAAAGTTGCTACCTTCGATGAGATTGGAGCAGCTAAGCCAATAGCTTCACCTATCCGGTAGTTCCAGGAGTAAAACCAGGTATTCTGGGAGTAAGTTCGCTGTGTAGTTTTGGCAATAAATTCCTTAATTCGCGTCTTGAATAATACAGTAGAGAGTCAAACCGTTAGAGAACGTCACCAATTGGAGTAAGGTCAAATGTTTTTCTTAATGCCTCACTGTCCGAGCAGCCAACCCGCCGTATCGAGAGTATAGCTGCATGTATAAGGAAACGCATTATTATTCAATTTAGTGACGGCACCTTAAATGCATGTATGAATTAGAATATCGAGGATCAAGCGGTTCGAGATAGTTACCACCTTCTTTGAGATTCGATCTGCTAAGTCATTAGCTTCACCTATCCTGCGATTTCGCAAGTCGAACCCGGTATGCCGTCTGTAGATCCGTGGCACCGTTTTGGCCCTAGACACATTAATTCACAAATTGAATGTTAATGTAGAGAGTCATAACGTTAGCGAACGTTACCAATTGGTGTAGGGACATTCTTTTTACCGAATACCTTACCTTTCGAGAACCTATCCCGCAGTATCGAGAGAATAACTTCGCGTTCAGAGAAGTAAATTTATACTCAATTTTGTCAAAGTCTACCAGCTTTACCGGGAGTAAATCCGCTGAACGCTATCGGCAGTAGTCACTTCAATTCACGGTTTGAATATTACAGCTGAGTGTCAAATCACGGTAGAACGTTACATATTCGTATAGGGTCAGACTTTTTACCGAAGACCTTCCCTTCCGAGAAGCCTATCCCGCTGTAGGGAGTGTTCTGCTCAGTGGTCACGGAATTATATTAGTAGACATTTTACCAGACAGACACCTCATTTTCATGTATGAACAGCAAAATCCAAAGTATAACCGTTCTAGAACGGTACAATCTTCTTTGGTAGTCGCACAGCTACGTCAATAGCATAACCTATCCTATGATTCCGAAATTTGAACCGGGTCTTCCGGGAGTAAATGCGCTGATCAGAATTGGCAAAACACACCACAATTTACTGTATAAATATTAAAGTAGAGTGTCAATCCGTTGTAGAACGATACGTAGTTGTACGAGGACATGCTCTAGCACCGTGGCCTCACC
>NIJG01004111.1:0-13478 GCA_002201625.1 Euglossa dilemma
AATATCTCCAAATTGGTTTCTGTAAGCACGAAGCATGACTCTCGCTACAGAGGTATACATTCAACGAAGGTAATGTGTTCGGTAAAAAGAATGACTGTATACCAACTGGTAACGTAATATAATATAAGGTGCCTAATTCCAATACGGTTCAGTGGACTTACTCCTGGAAGGCGAGGCTTCACTCTCGGAATCACAGAACAGGTGAAGCTATTGATTAACCATCGATATTCTAATTCATACATAATGTTAAAGTGTCCGCTACTGAATTGAATTTTAAATTGTATCTCTGCTTACAACGCTATGCTCTCGATGATGCGGGTGAGGTTCACATAAGGTATGGCCTTCGGCGGAACGCATGATTTTATTCCAATTGTAAAAGCTCTCAAACGGTTTGACGCTCTATTGTAATCTTCAAACCGAGCATGAATGTAACTCTTGAATGTACTGCACATCGCATTTACTCCCGCATTACCAGATATGTCCCTCGGAATCACAGGATAGGTGGAGTTACTGAGATAGCCGTACGTCATTCACAGAAGGTGGTAACGTTCGCAATCGGTTTGACCCTCGATCTTATAATTCATGCATGAAGTTAAGCTGCCCTTTCACTGATATGAAGACTAATCTCTTCCTCTGTATACGAAGTTATGCTCACGATACGGCGAGTTTGCTTCTCCGTAGGTAAGGCCATCTGTCATGTGCTTGGCTTTATACCTATTGGCAATGCTTTCAAACGGTTTCGTGCTCTTTTTTACAATTAAAGCCCTGAATTGTGGTATCTATTGACAGTCATGTTCGGCGGATTTACTCCAGCAATACCTGGTTTGGCTATCCGAATCACTGGATATATGAAGCTATTGACTTAGCCGTTCGTCTCTCACAGAAGATTGGAACGGTCTCGAAATGTCTGACCATCGATCTTCTAATTCATGCATGGAATTATGGTGCCCTCCACAAAAACGTATAATAATTTGCTTCTCTGAACACGAAGTTATATTTTCGATAGAGCGGGTTATCTTCTCGGGTGGTAAGGCCTTCTGTATGCAGAATGATTCTATACCAATACGTAACGTTCGACAACGGTTTGACTCTGCACCTTAATATTTATACCGCGAAATTGGGTGACTATTGTCAATAATGTTCAGCGGACATGCTCCTGAGATACGTGGTTTAACTCTCGGAAACGCAGGATAGGTGAAGCTATTGACATAATCGTTCGACTCTGAATGAGGATGGTAACGTTTGCGAACGATTTGACGGTCGAGCTTCTTATTCATACATGAAATTAAGGTGAGCGTCACTAATATGTAAAATAATTTTCTTCTCTAACCACGATGTCAAACTCTCAATACTGCGGGGTTTCTCCTCGGAATGTATGAGCTACCGTAAAACGTTTGACGATATACGAATAGGTAACGTCATATAACGGTTTGACGGTCTGCCTTAATATTCATACATTATACTATGGTGTCCATTGCCAATACTGTACGGAGCATTTATTCCCGGAGTACCTCGATGGACTCTCGGTATCATAGGGTAGGTAATGCTATTGACTTACCTGATCGACTCACAAAGAAGGTGGTAACGACCTTGAACGGTTAGACATACGATCTTCTCATTCATACATGAAATTATTGGGCCCGTCACTAAAATGTATACTAATTTGCATCTCTGAAAACGAAGATATTATCTCGATACAGGGAGTTAGCTTTTCGGAGAGTAAGGCATGCTGTAGAAAGTCGGATTATGCAGACATCGGTAACATTCCACATCGCTTTGACTCTGTTCTTGAATTTTCATTCCGTGAAATTGCGTGTCTGATGACAATAATGTACAGCAGGTGTAGACACGGATTACCTGGTTTGACTCATGGGATCACAGGATAGGTGAAGCTATTTACTTAGCCGTTCGTCCCACACAGAAGGTCGTAACGTTCTCGATCCGTTTGACCCACGATCTTCTAATTTAAATATGAATTTAAGGTGACGTCATTAAATTGAGAACAAATGTGTTTCCCTGATCACGATGTTATGCTCTCGAAACAGCGGGACAGTTTTTCGGAGGGTGCGGTATTCGGCAGAGCCTTTGACTTTATAGAAATTAGTAACGTTCTCAAACGGGTTCATCCTTTACTTTAATATTCAAACCGCAAATTAATGTGTCTAATACCAACAGTGTACAGACGACTTGCTCCCGGAATATCTTGTTTGACTATTGGAATAACAAGAGATGTGACGATATTCGCTTTGGTGCATGACTTTCAAAGAAGGTGGTAACGTTGTCGAACAGATTGACAAAAATTATCTGATTATGACAGGAAATTGAGGTGCCCATCACTAAAACATATACTAATTTGCTTCTATGAACACGGAGATAAATTGACGATACAGCGGATTAGGTCCTCGGAAGGTAAGGTCAACGGTAAAACGTTTGATATTATATCATCTAGTAACGTTCTTAACCGGATTCAAGCTCTACTCTAATATTGAAACCGTGAATTCATGTGTCCATTGCCTATAGTGTACAGCGGATTGACTCCTGACATATCTGGTGTGACTCTTGGAACTACAGGATAGGTGAAAGTATTGACTCAGCCGTTCGCCTCCAACAGATGGTTGTCAAGATCTCGGTCCGCTTGACCATCGATCTTCTAATCCATGCATGAAATTAAGGTGCTCGTCACTAAAATGTATACTAGTTCACACCTCTGAAAGCGCTGTTATACCCTCGATACAGTGGGTTTGTTTTTCGGAAAGTAAGGCCTTCGTTAAAGCGTTTGATTTTATACCATTTGGTGATGATCTTCAACGGCTTGACTCACTACTTTATTAATCATACCGTGAATTAAGGTGTGCATTGCCAATACTGCACAGCTGATTGACTACCGGAATACCTGGTTTGACCCTCGTAATTACACGACTGTTGTAGCAATTTATGTAGCCATTCGACTCTCAAAGACGGTGGTAACTTTATCGAACGCATTGACTCTCGATTTTGCTATTTATTCAAGAAAATGACGTGTCCGCCTGCGAAAACGTCTGATGATTTGTTTCCGCCAGCACTACGCAATACACTCGCTACAACCGGACATGTTCTCGGAAGGTATGGTGTTATGTAAAAAGAAAAAAAATGACTTTATACTTTAAATTGGTAATGTTGTCCGACAGTTTGACTTTCAACTTTAATGTTCATACCGCGAATTAATGTGTATACTGCCAATGCTGACCATGTGATGTACTCCCGGAATACCTGGATTTGCTCACGAAATTACAGGGAAGGAGAAGCTATTGCCTTTAGTTTTTGTGTGCGATTCTCAAAGAAGGTGGTAACGTTCGCGAACGCGTTGACACTCGATGTTGATATTTATACACAAAAATGTGGTGTCCGTCCGCTGAAATGTCTACTTATTTGTTTCCGTGAGCAGTAAGCATGACATTCCCTGCGGAGGGTTATTTTCCAGGAAGGTAAGGTACTCGAACAAAGGAATGACTTTATACGAATTGGTAACGTCCTGCATGGGTTTTAAGCTGTATGTTAGTAATGAAACAGTGAATTCAGATATCTCTTGCCAATACTGTACAGCGGATTCACTTCCGTAATAACTTATTTGGCTATCGGAACCACAGGATAGGTGATGCTATTGAATCAGCCGTTCGACCCTCAAAGAAGGAGGTAACGGTATCGAACGGTTTGACACACGATCTTCTGATTCATATATAGAAATAATGTGTGCTTCAGATATAATGTCTACTCATATGTTTCCGTCAGTACTAAGCATGACACTCGCTGCGCGTGTTAGGTTCTTGGTGTGTAATGTACTCGGTAAAAAGAATGACTGTATACCAATTGATAATATTCTCCGACAGATTGACGTTCTACTTTAATATTCATACCGTGCATAAGGTGTCCATTGCCAGTACTATTCTGCGAGTTTACAATTGGCATATCTGATTTGCCCTTCGGAATCATTGGATAGGTGAAGCTAGAACCTAGCCGTTCGAACCTCAGTGAGGGCGGTAACGTCCTCGAATGATTTTACGGTCGATATTCCACTTCATACATGACCTTAAGGTGGCCGTCACACAAAAGTATACTTATTTCTGTCTCTGTACACGTAATTATACTCGCGATACAGCGGGTTATGTTCTGGCAGTGTAACGTCTTTGGTAAAACGTTTTACGTTATAGAAGTTGGTAACGTTCTCAAACGGTTTCACGCTCTACTTTAATATAGAATCCTAGAATTAAGGTGTCCATTTCCAATAGGGTACAGCGGATTTGCTTTCGGAATACCTGGTTTGACCATAGGAACAACGGGGTACGTGTAGCAACTGCCTTAGCCGTTCAACTCTCAATGAAGGTGGGATCGTTCTTCAAAGGTTTGATCCTCGACTATTCTATTCACACAGGAAAATAGGGCGACAGTCTGCCAAAATGAGTACTATATTGTTTCCGTGTGCACAAAGCATGACACTCGCTATAGCGGGTTATATTCTTGGAAGGTAATGTATTCGGTGAAGGAATGACTAAATACGAATTTGTAACGTTCTGCAACTGCTTTACGCTTTACGTTAATTATCAAACCGTGAACTAAGGTGTCTAGTGCCAATACTGCACCACTGATTTACTCCCGGTATTACCAGATTTGGCTCTCGGAATCATAGGATAGGTGAGCTTTTGACCTAGTCGCTCGACCCTCAAAGAGGGTGGTAATGTTCTCAAACGGTTTGGCCATCGATATTCTAATTCATGCATGAAATTAAGATGCCGCCACTAAATTGTATATCATTGTGTTTCTCTAAACACGAATCAATACTCCCAACACGGCGTGTTTGCTTCTCGGACGCTAAGGCCTTCGGTAAGATGTTTGACATTGTAGGAATTGGTAACGATCTAGAAGTGTTTAACGGCCTACTTCAATATTTACACCGTGAATTAATGTATCTATTGCCAACACTGATCTGCGAATGTACTTCCGGAATACCTGGATTGACCCTCCGAATCACAGGATAGATGAAGCTGTTGACGTTGGCATTCGTCTCTCACAGAAGGTGGTAACGTTCTGGAACGGTTTGAGTATCGTTCTTCTAATCATTCATGAAGTTAAGGAGACTGACACTAAAATGTATATTAATTTGTTCCCCTGAACACGATTTCAAACTCTCGATACAGCTGGTTATGCTTCTCGGAAGTTGAGGCCGTCGTTAAAAAGTATGCCTTTATACAAATTGCTTACGTTCTACAACGGTTTGACATTGTACTTTAATATTCATACCGTGAACTTATGACTCCATTGCCAATACTCTTCAGCGGATTTACTCTCGGAATACCTGGTTTGGGTCTCGGAGTCACTCGGTATGTGACGCTATTGGCTCAGCTGTGCGACTGTGAGAAACGGTGGTAACGATCTCCAACGTTCTGCCACACGATATTCAAATACATACCTGAAATTACCGGGCCCGGTACAATAAGAAATAATAGCTTGTTTCTCTGAACACCAATATAAGCTATCGATACAGCCGGTTAGGTTCTCGGAGGGTAAGGTCTTTGGTAAAATATTTGAATCTATACATACTGGTTACGTTCTCAAACGGTTTAGTGCTCTACATTAATATTCAAACCGTGAATTAAGGTGTCCATTGCCTATAGTGTACAGCGTATTGACTCCTAACATACCTGATGTGACTCTTGGAACTACAGGATAGGTGAAAGTATTGACTCAGCCGTTCGCCTGCAACAGACGGTAGAAACGTTCTCGAACAGTTTGACCCTCGATCATCTAATTGATACATGTAATTAAGGTTCTCGTTACTATTATGTATACTTCGTTGTGTCTCTGATCACGATGTTATACTGTCGATACTGCGGATCTCGGAGGGTAATGTCTTTCGTAAAACGTTTGACATTGTACCACCTGGAAACGGTCTCAACCGATTTCGCGCGCTACTATAATATCGAAACCGTGAGTTATGTTGTCTATTGCCAGTACTGTCCAGCTGACGTACTCCTGATATACCTAGCTGGAACCTCGGAATCACAGGATAGTGAAGCAATTTTCGTTGATGTGCGATTCTGATAGGAGGTCGTAACGTTCTGGAAGAGTTTGATACTCGATCTTCTATGTCATGCATGAAATTAAGGTGCCCGTTTATAAAATGTCAACTAATTTGTTTCGCTGAACACGAAGTTATGCGCTCGATACAGCGGGTCATGTTCTCGGAGGGTATGATCTTCGGTAAAACTTTTGAATTTATAGAAATTGGTCACGTTCTCAAACGGTTTGACGCTCTATATTTGTTATTCACACCGCGAATTAAGGTGCCTATTGTCAATACAGTTTAGCGCACTTACTCCTGGCGTACGTGGCTTTTCTCTCGGAGTCACAGGATAGGTGGAGCTATTGACATAGCCATTCGTCACTCACAGAAGTTGGAAACGTTGTACAACGGTTGGTCAATCGATCTTCTAATTCAGGCATGAAATTAAGGTGCCCGTCACTAGAATGAGTGCTAATTTGTTTCTGTTACCATGAAATTATACCCACGATACCGTGGGATATGTTCTCGGATGGTAAATTCTCCGATAAGGCGTATGACGTTGCAGCAATTAGTATCGTTCTCAAACGGCTTGACGCTCTACTTTACCATTCAAATCCTGTATTAAGGTGTCAATTACAGACACACTTCAGCGGACTTACTCTCGGCTTTCCCGGGCTGCCTCTCCGAATCACGGGATAGTTGAAGCCATGGACTTAGTCGTTGAACTCTCACAGAAGGGTAACGTACACGAACGTTTTGATCCTCTATATTTTAATTCATGAAGGAAATTATGGTGCTCGTCAGTATATGTATACTATTTCGTACGTCTGAACACGGTGTTACATTTCCGATACAGCTTGTCAGTTTTTCGTAGGATAGGGTATTCGGTATGAAGTTTAACCCTACACGAATAGGTAATGATCTTCAACGGGTAGACGGGAAAAACTATCTCCTCATTTGTTTCTGTGAGCACGAAGCACAACACTCGCTACAGATGTTTACATTCTAGGAATGTAATGTATTCGGTAAAAAGAATGACTGTATACCAACTGGTAATGTTTTCAAACGGTTTGACGCTCTTCTTTAATATCTATACCATAATAGAAGGTGCCAAATTCGAATACTGTTCAGTGGACTTACTCCTGGAAGGCCAGACTTCACTCTCGGAATCACAGGATCCGTGAAGCTATTTAACTTAGCTGTTCGAATCTCGAAGAAGGCTGTGACGTTCTCGAACGTTTTGACCCTGGATCTTCTAATTCATGCATGATATTAAGGTGCTCGCTACTAAGTTTGATACTAGTTCATACCTCTGGACACGGTGTTACACTCTCGATACAGCGGGTTAGCTTTCCGGAGGGTAAAGCGTGCTGTATGAAGTTTAACCCTACACGAACAGGTAATGATCTACAACGGCTTCACGGACTGCGTTAATATTCAATCCGTGAATGGAGGTGGCTATTGGCAATACTGTTCAGCGGATTTACTACCGGAATAGCTGGTTTGACTTTCGGAAACACAGCATAGGTGAAGCAACTGACTTAGCCGATCGTCTCACGCAGAAGGTGGTAACGTTATCGAACGGTTTGACACTCGATCTTCTTATACATACTTGAAGTTAACGTGCCGGTCACTGAAATGAATAGCCATTTCTTTCTGTGGACACGTACTTATACTTCCGATACAACGGGCCAGTCCTTCGGTGCGCATGGTCTTCAGTAAAACTTTTGAATTTAAATCAATTGTTAACGTTCTCAAACCGCTTAACGCTCTACATTAATATTCAAACCGTGAATTAAGTTGTCAACTGCCAATATTCCTCAGCGAACTTCCTCTCTGTTTTCCGGGCTTGTCTTTCGGAGTCACGTGGTAGGTGAAGCTACTGACTTAGTCTTCGTCTCTCTCAGAAGGTGGTAAAGTTCTCGAACGTTTTGACCGCCGACCATTAAAATCATACATTAAGATAAAGTGCCCGTCACTGAAATGAAGACTTATTTCCTTCATTGAACACGAAGTTATGCTCTCAAAACGGCGAGTTTGCTTCGTCCAAGGTAATGTCTTCGGTAAAACGTTTGACTTTACAGAAATTGGTAACGTTCTCAAACCGTTTGACGCTCTACTTTTATATTGTAACCTAGAATTAAGGGGCCCATTGCCAATAGTGTACAGCGGATTTGCTTTCGGAATACCCGCTTTAACCACAGGAATAACGGGATACGTGAAGCAACTGCCTTAACCGTTCAACTCTCGAAGAATGTGGGATTGTTCTTGAAAGGTTCGATCCCCCATCATTCTATTCACACAGGAAGATAGTGTGACCGTCTGCTAAAATGAGTACTAAATTGTTTCCGTGTGCACAAAGCATGACACTGGCTAATGCGGGTTATGTTCTCGGAATGTAATGTATTCGGTGAAGGAATGACTAAATACGAATTGGTAACGTTCTGCAACTGTTTTACGCTTTATGTTAATTATCAAACCGTGAACTATGGTGTCTAATGCCAATACTGTTCCATTGGTTTACTCTCGGTATTACCAGATTTGACATTCGGAACCTCAGGATAGGTGAGCTATTGACCAAGACGTTTGACACTCAAGGTGGGTGGTAAAGATCACGAACGGTTTAACGCTCGACCTTCTGAAACATACATTATGTTAAGGTGCCCGTCACTAAAATGTATATTAATTTGTTCCACAGAACACGGTGATATCATATCGATGCAGCGGGTTAGGCATACGGAGGGTATGATCTTCAGTAATACGTTCGACTTTATGTCAATTAGTAACGCTATCAAACGTATTGACGCTATACTTTGAATTCAGACCGTGAATTAAGGTGTCCATTTCCTGTATTATACAGAGCATTCAATCCCGGAATACCTGGTTTATATCTCCGAATCACATGATAGATGCAGCTATTGACTTTGGCGTTCGTCTCGCTAAGAAGGTGGTAAAGTTCCCGAACCTTTTGACCATCGACCTTCTAATTCATACATGAAGTTAATGTGCACGTCTCTGAAACGAATACTTGTTTCTTTCTCTGAACTCGTACTTACACTCTTGATGAAGTCGGTGAGGTTCGCGGAATGTAAGGGCTTCTGTAATACCTTTGACGTTATATAAATTGGTACCGAGATCAAACCGTTTGACTCTCTATTATAAAATTCAAACCGCGAACCAAGGTGTCCATCGTCAATCTCTTCTCGGATTTTCTGCCGGAATACATGGTTTGACTCTCCTGACTACAAGATAGCCGAAGCTATAATCATAGCCGATCGTATCTGACAGATGGTCGAAACTTTCTCGAAGGGTTTGACCCTCGATCAGCGACTTCATACCTGAAATTATAGTGAACGTCAATAAAGTGTATACTAATTTGTTTCTCTGGACACGCAGTTATAATCTCGATATAAGGGGTTTGGTCGTTGGAGGGTAATGTCTTCGGTAAACAGTTGACGTAATATAAATACGTGACATTCTACAAGGGTTAGACTCCGATTCTGAGCATTCAGACCGTCAATTATGGTGTCCGTTGGCAATAGTGTACAGCGGAATGACTCCCGGAATACCTGGCTTGACTATCGGAATAGTAGGGTACGTGAGGCTATTGACTAAGCAGTTCGATTGTCGAAGAAGGTGGTAACGCTCTCGGGCGATTTGACCATCGGCATGCAATTGATACAAGAAATTAGGGTATACGTCTGCTTTAATGTCTACTTACACGTTCCTGTGAACCCGGTGCAAGACAATCGCAACGACGGCTTGAGTTCTCGGAATGTAAGGTGTGGGTAAAGAAGAATGACTTTATACCAATTGGTAATAATCTCCGACGGTTTAACTGTGAACCTTAATATACATGCCGTGAATTATGGTGTCTGCAGCCAATAATGTTCAGCGCATTTAATCCTAGAATACGTGGTCTGACTCTCGCAATCACAGGATTAGTGAAGCTATTTACTTAGATGTGCGACTTACAAAGAAGGTGGGATTGTTCTCCAACGGCTTGACACTCGATTTAGTTATTGATACACAAAATGCTGTGCGTCTGCTAAAAGGTCCACTAATTTGTTTCCGTGAGCACTAGGCATGATACTCGATACTGCGGGTTGTGTTCGAGGAAGGTAATATATTGGGTAAAATGAATGACCCTATACCAATTGGTAATGCTCTCCGACGTATCGTCTTTCTACTGTAATATTCGCACCGCGAATTGAAGTGTCTCTTGCCAATACTGTTCAGCCGATTTACTCCAGGAATACCTAGTTGGACTCTCCGAATCACTGTATAGGTGAAGCTATTGACTTATCAGTTCGATTCTCAAAGAGGGTGGTAACGTTCCCGAACGGTTTGCTGACTCGGTCTTCTATTTCATATATCAGATTATGGTGTCAGTCTCTAAAATGTGTAATAATTGATTCCTTTCAACGCAACGTTATGCTCTCGATACAGCGCATTAGGCTTTCGGATGGTGAGGTCTTCAGTGAAACGTTCGACTTTATAACAATTGTTAACGTTCTCAAACGGANCACAACGTTATGCTCTCGATACAGCGCATTAGGCTTCCGGAGGGTGAGGTCTTCAGTGAAACGATCGACTTTATAACAATTCTTAACGTTCTCAAACGGACTGATGCTCTACGTTCATATGTAAACCGTGATTTAAGATGTCCAGTGCCAATCGTGTTCAGCGAATGCAGTCCGGGGATACCTGGTTTGACTCTCGTAATCACAGGACTGGTGAAGAAGTTGACTTAACCGTTCGACATTCAATGAAGGTGATATCGTTCTCGAACGGATTGACCATCGAACTTCTAATCCAGTCATGAATTAAAGTGTCCATCTACTTAAATGATTTGACATTTGTTCCTGTGAAAACTAAGCAAGACAATTGCTACAGCGGCATGGGTTCGCAGAAGGTAAGGCGTTGGGTAAATTTAATGACTTTACACCAATTAGATTTGTTCTTCTATGACTTGACTTTCTACAATAATTTCATACCGTGAATTAACGTGTGTAGTGACAATGTAGTTCATCTGATTTACACTCGGAATATCTGGTTGGCCCCTCAGAATCACGGGATAGGTGATGCTATTGAACTAGCAGTTCGACACTTGGAGAGCGTGGTAGCGTTCACGTGCGGTTTGACAATCGATATTCTAATTCATTCATGAAATAAATGTGCACGTCTATAATATGTAAACTAATTTTCTTCTCAATTCAAGAAGTTATAATGTCGATACAGCGAGCTAGTTTCTCGGAGGCTATGTTCTTCGGTAAATAGATTGACCCTATACAAATCAATAACGTTCTACAACGGTTTGACTCTGCACTTTAATGTCTATACCGCGAAATAGGGTATGTAGGGCCATACTGTACAGCGGATATACTCCCGGAATACTGGTTCGACTCTTGGAATCACAGGACTGTGAAGCTATTGCCTCAGCCGTTCGAGTCTCAAACAAGGTGGTAACGATCTCGAACAGTTTGACCATAGATCTTCTGATTCATGCATAATATTAAGGTGCCGGTCACTAAAATTTATAGTAATTTGTTCTACTGAACACGATGTTATACTCTAGTTACAGCGGGTGAAATTCACCGCAGGCAAGGCTTTCAGTAAACGGTTACCTCGATTGACAATGTTATCGTTCTCAAATGGTTTGACGCTGTACTTTATTATTGCAACCGTGAATTAAAGTGTCCATTGTCAATACTGATCGGCGGACATACTTCCGGTATACCTAGTGTGATTCTCTGAACTACAGGTTAGGTGGAGCTATTGTGTTATTTGTGCGATTTCGTAAAGATGGGTGTAACGTTCTGGAACGGTTTGCCTCTCCACCTTCTCATTCATACATGAAATTACCGTGCCCTAGACTGAAGTGAGTACTAATTTCTTTCCGTCAATACAAAGTTATGCCCACGATACAACGGGTTAGGTTATCGGATGTTGAGGTATTCGGTGAAAAGAGTGACCGTATATGAGTAGGTGAAATTTTCAGCGGCTTTACGCTCGACATTAATATTATAATCGTGAATTACGGTGTCAATCACAAATACTGTGAAACGGATATACTCCCGGAGTACCGGGTATCACTCTCGGAATCTCATGATAGGTGATGCTATAGACATAGACGTTCGACTCTGAAAGAAGGTGGTCACGTTATGGAAAGGATTGATTCCCGATTTTGCTATTCATAGAAGAAAATAACGTGCCTGTCTGCAAAAACGTCTAATAATATGATATCATGAGCACTAGCCAGGACACTTGCTACGACGGGATATGTTCTCGTACGGTGCGGTATTCGGCAAAAGAATGAATTTATACATATTTGTAATATTCTCCATCAGCTTGGCTCTCTACTTCAATATTCATACCGTGAATTATGGTGTCTATTGCAAAACTGTTCTGCGGATTTTCTCAAGGAATACCTTGTGTGAATCTCGATATCACAGAATAGGAGAAGCTACTGACTTAGCTTTGTGCGACAGTCACGAAGGGTAATAACATTCTCCAACGGTTGCACTCTCGATCTTCTTATTCATACATGAAATTAAGGGCCCATCACTAGGATGTGTACTAATTTATATCTGTGATCACGAAGATACACTCTGAATACAGAAAGTTACGTTCGCGGAGGGTAAGACCTTCGGTAAATAGTATGACGTCATATCAATTGGCAACGACCCCACATGGATCGTCTGTCTGCAGCAATAATAATGCCGTGAATTAAGGAGACTGTTGCCAATGCGGTTCAGCCGATTTACTCCCGGAATACCTGCTATGCCCTTCGTAATTGCAGGATACGTAAAGCCATTAACGTAGCTGTTCGTCTCTCGCAGAAGTTGCAACGTTCTCAGTCAGTTTGGTCCTCGATCATCTAATTCATGCATGGCGTTAAGGTGCTCTTCACTAAACTGTACACAAGTTCGTACCCCTGAACGCGGGGTCTTATTCCCGATACAGCGTGTCATTTTTCTGAGAGATGGTATTCTGTAAGACATTGAACCCAACATAAGTTGTTAATTTTTACAACTGCTTAACGGCCTGCTTTAATATTGCAACCGTTAATTGAGGTGTCTATTGCCAAAACTGTTAAGCGGATTTACTCCCCGAATACCAGGTCTGCCTGTCGGAATCACAGGATTGGTGAAGCTATTGTCTTAGCGTTTCGGCTCAGAAAGAAGGTGGTACCATTCTCAACCTGTTTGACTCTCGATTTTGATATATATACATGAATATGTGGTGTTCGTCAGCCAAGATCTGCACTAATTTCTTTCCGTGAACAATAAGCGAGACACACGCTGCAGCGTGATAGGATCTCGGAAGATAAGTTATTCGGTAGAAAGTATAACTTAATACGAATTGGTAATGTTCGTGTTCCGTTGGACATTACTTTAATATTTATACAGTGAATTAATGTGTCCTGCGCCATTGCTGC
>NIJG01004120.1:4794-15756 GCA_002201625.1 Euglossa dilemma
AGAGAAACACATTAGTGTACATTTTAGTAATACCACCTTAAAATTATGTAAGAATTAGAATATGGAGGGTCACACTGTTCGAGACCGCTATCACCTTCTTTGAGAATAGAACTGCTATGTCAATAGCTTCTCCAATCCCGTCATTCCGAGATTCAAACAAGGCATTCCTGGTGAGAATCCGCTGCACAGCTTTGCAATAGACACTTTAATTCACGGTATGAATAATATAGTAAGGTGTCAAGCCGTCGGAGAATATTACCTATTCATATAAAGCCATTCTCCTTACCTAAAGCTAAACCGTAAGAGAACCTAATCCGCAGTAGCCAGTGTCTTCCTTATTATACACGGATGAAAATCAGTAAGCGTTATAGTAGAAGCACACCATATTTTAATGTATGAGCAGAATTATCGAGAGTCAAACCGTTAGAGAACGATTTCATATTCTTTTAGAGTCACACGGTCAATTCAACAGCTTCACCTATCCTGCTATTTCGATAGGCAAACCAGGTATGCCAGGAGTCAATCCTCTGTGCACTATTGGTATTGGACTCCCTACATAACGGTTTGAATATTAAAGTAGAGCGCAAAACTGTTTCAGAACTTTATCACTTGGTTTAAAGTCAAACGTTTTATCAATTACCTTACCTATGGAGAAACTGTCCCGCAGCAGCGAGAGTGTTGCTTAGTGTAAGCGCAAAAAAATTAGTAAACATTGAAGCGACAGGCACCATAATTTCATGAATGAATAAGAAGATCGATTGTCAAACCATTCTAGTACGTTTCCACGTTCTCTGATTGTCGAACGACAAAGACAGTAGCTTTACCTATCCTGTCATTCCGTGAGGCAAACCAGTCATAATTCACGGTTTGAATATAAAAATACAGCGTCAAGCCGTTTGTGAACGTTGCCAATTTTTATGAAGTCAAACTTTTACCGAAGGCCGTATCTTCAGCGAACCACACCCGTTTCATTGGGAGTATAACTTCGTGATCAGAGGAACAAACTAATATGCATTTTATTGTCGAGGACCTTCGTTATGAATAAGGAGATCAGAGGTAAAACCGATCGAGTAGGTTACCACATTCTTTGAGAATAGAACGGCTTAGTCAATAGTTTCACCCATCCTGTGATACCGAGAGACAAACCAGGTGTTCCGGGAGTAAATGTTCTGCACAGTACTAGCACTAGATACCTTAATTCGCGGATTGAATATTAAAATAGAGCGTATCACCTTGTGAGAGCGTTACAGATTGCCTTACCGTTCGAGAAGCTAACACTCAGTATCGAGAATATAGCTTCGTGTTTAGGGAAACACATTAATATACAACATAGTGACGGCACCGTATATTCACGCATGAAATAGAACATCGACGGTCAAACCGTGCGACAAAGTTACCACTCTTTGTAAGAGACGAACAGCTAGGTTAACAGCTTCACCTATCCAGTGGTTCGGAGTATCAGCCCGGGAAAACCGAGAGTAAGATGGCAGAAGAGAATTTGCAACAGACACCTCAATTCACCGTTTGAATATTGAAACAAGCCGCCAAGTCGGTGTAGAACATTAACTGTTCATGTAGGGTTAAACTTCTCACCGAACCCCGTACCTTCCGAGAAGCTAACCCACTGTGTCGAGAGTATAACTTCGTGGTCAGAGGAGAAAATTAGTATACATTTTAGGGACGGGCTCATTAATTTCATGTAGAAATCAGAAAATCGATGTTCAAAGCGTTCGGGAACGTTACTACCCTGTTTGAGCTTCGAACGGATAAGTCTATACCTTCGCCTTTCGTCTGATTCCGAGAGACCAATCAGGTACAACGGGAGTAAACCCGCCGTACAGCACTGGCATTAGACACCCTATTTCCGGCTGTAGATGTTAACGTATAGAGTAAAACCGTTATAGAACGTTACCTCTTGTCATAGTGATAATATATTTACCGAATATGCTCCCTTCCGCGAACATATTCCACTGTAGCCAGTGTCTTGTTTAATGTTCACGGTAACAAATTAGCAGACATATTGGTAGACGGGCACCACATTTTCTTGATTCAATACCATAATCTAAAATAAAACCGCCCGAGAAGGTTACAACCTTCCTCGGGAGTCGAATAGCTAAGTCGAACAGCTTAACCTTTCCTCCGATTCCGAGATTCAAACCAGGTATTCCGGTATTAAATCGGATGAACTGTATTTGAAATAGACACCTTAATTTAGTGTTTGAATATTAACGAATGTTCGTGGGTCAAAAACTGTTTGTGACCAATTTTCAGGTCACTGAAATATATACTACTTTGATCCTCTGAACTCCATGTTATACTCTAGGTACAGCGCGTTTGGCTTTCGGAGGGTTAGGTCTTCAGTAATGCTTTTGACATTATAGAAACTGCGTTGCATTCTCAAACGGATTTACGGTCCTCTTTAAAATTCAAACCGCGAATTAGGGCGACTATTGGCAATACCGTTCAACGGATTAACTCCCGGAAACCTACTCTGGCTTTCGGAATCTCAGGATAAGTGTAGCAATTGACATTGCCGTTCGAGTCTTAAAGAATGAGGTAACGTTCCTGTACTGTTTGACTCTAAATCTTCTAATTTATACACGAAAGAAATGTGCCATTCACTGAAATGAATACTTATTTTGCTCTCTGAACACGGAGTTATAATGTCAATTTGAGAGGTTAGCTTCTCCGAAGGTAAGTCTATCGGTAAAACCTCTTGACATGACAACAATCGATAACGTTCACAAACGGTTTGAAGCTCAATTTTGATATTCAAACCGGGAATTAAGGGGTCTATTGCCAAAACTGTTGAGCGAATATACTCTCGGAATATCTGGTTTGACTTTCGGAATCGCAGGATAAATGAAGCTATTGACTTATATGTTCAGCACTCACAGAAGGTACGATCGTTCTCGAAATGTTTGACACTCGATTTTTTAATTCATGCATGAAATTACGGCGACGTCACTGAAATGAATACTAATTTCTTTCCCTGCACCCGAAGTTGCACTCGGAATGATGCGGGTGAGGTTCGCGGAAAATAATGCCTTCGGTAGAATGATTGACTTCTTACCAATTGGTAACACTCTCAAAGTGCTTCAAGGGATACTTTAATGTTCAATTCGTGAACTAAGGTGTCTATGGACAATAGTGTACTGCAGCTTTACGCCCGGAATACCTGATTTGACTTTCGGAATCGCAGGATAGGTGCAGCTATTGATTTGTCCGTCCGACTCCCAAAGATGTTGGGTACGTTCTGGAAGGGTTTGATCCTTGATTATTCTGTTCGTATATGAAATAAGGTTGACCTACACTATAATGTATACTAATTTTCCATCTGAACACGAAGGTATGATCTCATTGCAGCGGGTTACCTTCTCGGATGGTGAGGCCATCGCTGTAAAGTTTGACTCTATATCAATTCGTAACGCCCTGCAAAGGTTTGACTCTAGACATTAATGCTTATATCATGAAATAGGGTGTACGATGCCAATTTTGTACAGCGGATTTTCTGAAGGAACTCTTGATATGACGATCGGAGTCAAAGGACAGGTACAGCTATATACTTAGCGGTTCGACTCCCAGGGAAGGTGGAAACTTTCTCTAACGGTTTGACTCCCTATTGATCTATTCATACATGAAAATAAGGAGTCCGTCTGCTAAAGTATCTACTGGTTTGTTTCCGTGTGCACAAAGCAAGACAATTGCTGCAGCGGGTTAGGTTCTTGGTTGGTAATGTATCCGGTAAAATCATTGACTTTGTACCATCTAGTTATGTTGTCCAACGGCTTGACTACCAACATCATTATTCATAACATAAATTAAGGTGTCCACTGTCTATAGTGAACAGCGGATTCACTCCCGGATTACCTGTTTCGAAGCCCGGATTCACAGGCTAGGTGCCGCTATTGACTTAGCTGTGCGAATCTAACGGATAGTTGTATTTTTCTGGAACAGCATGCATATCGATCTCCTTATTCATACATTAAAAGAAGGTGCCCGTCACGAAACAGAATAATAAGTTGTTTGTTTGAACACTAATTTTGACAATCGATACAGCAGGTCATGGTATCTGATGGTAAGGCCTGCGGAAAAAAGCTTGAATGTATGTCAATTCGTTATGATCGACTTCGGCTTCACTCTGCAATTAAATATTTTATCCAGGAGGTAGGGCGTACAACGCCAATATTGTACAGCGGATTTACTTCCTGAATACTTGGTTTGACTCTCTCAATCGGAGGATACGTGAAAATATTGACTGACCCGATCGTCTCTTTCAGAAGATGGCAACGTACACGAACGGTTCCACCCTCGATTTTTCAATTCAGGCATGAAATTAAGGTGCTCGTCACAAAATTGTACACTAGTTCGTACCTCTGAACGCGGTGTTATAAACTCGATACAGCGGGATAGGTTTTCGGATGGGTCTTGGGTTCTGGGTAATACGTTTGACTTTTTTGAAAATAGTAACATTCCCACACGGTGTCACGCTCTATTTTAATACTCACTCCGCGAATTAAGGTATTTATTTGCTATACTGTTCAGAGGATTTGCCCCAGGAGTACCAGGTTTCACACTCCGAAACACGGTATACGTGAAGCTATGGGGTTCGCCGTTATAATCCTAAATTGGTTGGCAACGATCTCAAACCGTTTGGCGCTCTATTTTAATATTCGAAACGTGAATGGAGTTGTTTATTACCGATACTGTTCAGCCGATTTAGTCCCGGCATAACTGCTCCGGCTCTCGGAATCGCTGGATGGGTGAAGCTATTGACGTAGCCGTTCGTTTCTCACAAAATGTGGCATCGTTATCGAGCGGATTGACCCTTGATCATCTAATTCATACATAAGGTTAAGGTGCCCGTCCCTGAAGTGAAGACGAACTTGCTTCTCTCTGAACCCGAGCTTATGCTCTCGATGATGTCAGTGAGCTTCGCGGAAGGTAAGGCCATCGGTAAAGCGTTGGACTTTATGCCAGTTGGTAACGCTCTCAAAAGATTTGATGTTTTATGTTAATATTCAATCCGTGAATTATGGTATGTATTGTCAAAAATGTTCAGCGCACTTACTCGCGGAGTACCGGGCTTTACTCTCTGAATCACAGGTTTGAGAAGCGATTGACATAGACGTTCACCTCATACAGAAGATGGCAACGTTCTAGATCGGTGTGACACTAGATCTCCTAATTCATACATCAAATTAAGGTGACCCTCACTAATCCGAATTCTAACTTGTTTCTTTGAATACGATGTTATACCTCCGATAGTGCGCTTTATGTAATCGGAAGGTAAAGTATGCGATAATGTGTATGATGTTACACCAACTGGTAACGTTATCACACGGTTCGACTATCTACCGTAATATACATACCGCGAATTAATGTGTCCATTCCCCATAGTGTACTGCGGATTGACTCCGGATTACCTGGTTTGTCCCTCAGAATTACAGGATTCCTGAAGCTATTGCCTCATCTGTGCGACTTTCTAAGATGGTGGTAACGTACTCGAGCAGTTTGACACCCGATCATCTAATTCGAACATGAAACTGAGGTCACGGTCTCTGAAATGGAGACTAATTTCTTTCACTGAACTCCAAGTTATACTCCCGAAGCGCCGAGTTTGCTTCTCTAAGGGTAAGACCATCGGTAACGTGTAAGACTTTATATGAATTGGTCACGCTGTATAACTCCGTCACGCTCTATTTCAATATTCAATCCGCGAATTAAGGTTTGTACTGCGAATACTGCTCAGCGTATTTACTCGCTGAATACCTGGCTTGAGGCTCGGAATCACAGGATAATTGAAGCTATTGACTTAGATGAGCGACATTTAAAGAAGGTGATAGTGTTCTCGAACAGTTTGGCAATCGATCTTCTAATTCATACATGAATTTAAGGTGCCCGTAACTAACATGTATAATTATTTCTTTCTCTGAACAGGATATTATACCCACGATACTGCGCCTTCTGTTCTCTGAAGGTAAGGCACCTGAAGAAGAGAACGACGGCAAACCAATCGGTAACGTTCGCAAACGTTTGGACTCCCGACTATAACATTCAGTTCGAGAATTAAGGTGCATGGGGCCATAGGTTTGCCGCCCATTTACATCCGGCATACCGTGTTTGAGTTTTGGAATCACAGGGTAGGTCTCGCTATTAACTAAGCCAATCGATCCTCAAACAAAGTGGAAAAGTTCTCGAATGGTTTGACTCTTTATCTATATATTTAAAACATGAAGAGAAGGTGCTCGTCACTAATCTGCATACTGTATTGGTTAAAAAGAATTACTTTAGTTTAATTCACAATGATGAGCGGCGGCTTGACTCCATGTATGAATTACTCGTCTGAGTGTCAAACCTTTCGAAAACGATACTACATTCCTTAAAATCGAATGGCTATGAAAGTAGGATCGCCAATCGTGTGATTCCGCTAGTCAAGCCACGTATTCCTGGAGTAAATCTGCTGCAGAGTATTGGCATTAAAAACCCTATATACCGTAAATATTAATGTACAGAGTATGACAGTTGTGCAACATTACGGATTGGTATAGGGACTAACATTTCACCGAAGGACGTATATTCTGACAAATTAAGCGGCTGTATCGAGAGTATATCTTGGTGCTCAGAGAAGCAAAATGGTATAAATTTTAGTGATGGGCACCATAATTTCATCTATGCAACCGAAGAACGAGGGCCAAACCTCTCGAGAACGATGCCACCTTCTGTGAGAGACGAACGGCTAAGTCAATAGCTTCACCCAACCCTCGATGGCGAAAATCAAAGCAGGTATTCCGGAAGTAAATCCGCTGAATAGTGTTGGCAATGGACTCCGTAGTTCACGGTTTGAATACCAACGTAGAGAGGGAAACAATCGGAAAGCATTAGCAAATGCTATAAAGTCATATTTTTTATTGAGTACTTTGCCTTCCGCGAACATAACCCCTTGTAGCGAGTGTCTTGCTTGGTGCTCACGGAAACAAATTAGTAGACACTTTAGCAGACGGAGACTGTAATTTCATGTCTGAATAGCAAAATCTATAGTCAAACCACACAAGAGTGTTACCATCTTCTTTGGGATTCGATCGGCTAAGTTAATAGCTTCACGTATCCTGGGAATCCGAGAGGCAAATTAGGTATTCCGGGTGTAAATACGCTGAACAATATTGGCAATAGACACCTTAATTCACGCTTTGATATTAATGTAGATCGTCAATCCGTTTTAGAGCGATGTCAATTGGCATAATGTCAAACAATTTACCGAAGATCTTACCCTCCGAGAACCTAATTCGCTGTATCGAGAGTATAACTTCGCATTCAGACAAACAAATTAGCAGAGATTTTAGTGACGGACACCTTAATTTCATGTATGAATGAGAGGATCGATTGTCACACCGTTCGAGCGCGTTACCACCTTCTGTGGGAGTCGAGCGGCTAAGTGCATAGCTTCACCTATCCAGTTATTCCGAGAGTCAAACCACGAATTCCGGGAGGAAACTTGGAGTACACTATTGGCAATGGACGCCTTAACTCGCGGTTCCTATATTAAAGTAGAGCGTGAAACCGTTTGTGAACGATTCCAATTTTGATACATTCAAACGTTTTACCGACGGCGGTAACTTCCGCGATTCTCGCCCGCTTCATCGAGAGTATAACTTCGTGTCTATTGGATCAAATTAGTACACATTCCCGTGTCGTGGACCTTAGTTTCACTATGAGTAAGAAGATTAGGAGTGAAACCATTCGAGAAAGGTACCACGTTCTTTGAGATTGAAAAGGTAATGCCAGTAGCTTCATAGATCCTGTGGTTTAGAAAGTCAAACGAGATATTTCGGGAGTAAATTCACTGCACAGCATTGGCGATAGATACCTTAATTCAAGGATTGAATATTGAAATCGATCGTTACACCGTGTGAGAACGTAACATTTGATATAAAGTCAAACATTTTACACAATGCCTTACCGTCCGAGAAGGTAACCAGACGTACCGATAGAATAGCTCCATGTTTATGGAAACAAAATAGCATACAACTTTGTGACGGCACCTTAAATTCATTTAAGAATTAGAATATCGGGATTCAAAGCCCTCAAGGACGTTACCACCTTCTGTTAGAGACCAACAGCAAAGTCAATAACTTCACCTATCCTGTGATTCCTTGAGTCAATCCAGGCATTCCGGGAGTAAGTCCACTGAGCTTTATTGGAATCGACTCCTTAGTTCATGGTTAGAATCTTAAAGCAGACAGTCAAACCGTTGTAGAACGTTACTTATTGCTATAGAGTCAAACACTTCACAGATAGCCCAACCCTCGGAGATGCTAATCCGTCGTATCGAGAGTATAACTTCGTGTTCAGAGGAAGAAATTAGTATACATTTTTCTGACTGGCACCATAATTTCATTATCAGCAAGAAGATCGAGGGACAAGCCACCCGATGTCGTGGCCACCTGCTTCACAGAAGAACGGCTAAGTGTATAGACACACCTATCCTGAGATTCCGTGAGTGAAACAAGGTATTCCGGGAGTAAATCCGCTGAACAGAGTTAGCAATATACACCTCAATTTACTGTTTGAATATTAAAGTATAGCGCCAAACTGTCTGAGTGCGTTACTAATTGTTATAAAGTCAAACGTCTTACCCAAGGCCTTACCTTCCGCGAGCCTCACCGGTATCATGGAAAGTATAAGTTCGTTTTCACTGAGAAAAATTAATTTTCATTTCTGCGGCGAGCACCTTATGTTCATGTATGAATTAGATGATCGACGTTCAAACCATTCGAGATCGTTACCACCTTTGTTGCGACTAGAACGGCTAAGTCAGTAGCTTCTCCTATCCTGTGATTCCGAAAGTCAAAGGAAGAATTCCGGGAGTAAATCCGCTATACCGTATTGGCATCGTACACCCTATTCCATGGTATAAATACTAATGTCCAGAGTCAAAGCTTTGTAGGAGGTTACGTATTGATAATGTGTCAGACATCATAGAAAGGCCTTACCTACTGAGAAGCGAACCCCCTGAATCAAGAGTATATCTTCGTGTTCAGAGGTCAAATTAGTATACATTTTAGGGACGGACTCCTTCATTTCATGTATGAATTAGAAGGTCGAGTATCAAACCCTTTGAGAACAATACCACCTTCTTTGATCGTGGAACAGCTAAGTCAATAGCTTAGTCTATCCTATGAGTGCAAGAGTCAAACCAGTTATTACGGGATTAAATGCACAGAAGGGTACTGGCAATAGACAACTTAATTCACGGTTTGAATTTGAAGTAGGGAGTTAAAAATTTTGATAACGTTACCAATTGATATATAGTCAAACGCTTTATTGATGGCATCATCCACCGAAAGTCTATCCCGCTATATTGAGAGTATGACATGGTATTCAGGAAAACAAATTAATTTACAATTTAGTGACGGTCACCTAAATTGCGTGTATTAGTTCTAAGATCGAGGGTAAAAGCGTTCGTGATCGTTACCACCGTAGTTGGGAGTCGAACGTTATTCGATTCACCAGTCCTATGATTCCGAGAGTAAAATCAGGTACTCCGGGAGTAAATGCGCTGAAAATTATTAGCACTAGGCACCTGAACACATTGTATGAGAATTAAAGTACAGAGTCAAATCGCTGGATGATCGATACCAATTGGTATAAGGTCATACTCAATAGGGGATACCTTACCTTCCGTGAACAAAACTCGCTGTATAGGGATGATAACTGCGTGCTGAGAGAAGCAAACTAGTACACATTTTAGAGCCGGAAACCATATTTACATACATGGACACAAAAATCATGAGTAAATGCATTCGAGAATGTTTCCACATTCCTAGAGAATCGAACGGCTAAGTCAATGGATTCGCCTATCGTGTGATTCCGAGAGTCAAACCAGGTACTCCGGGGTAAATGCCCAGTGGAGTATTTGCAATAAACGCCTTACTTCGCGGTATGAATATTAAAGGAGACCGTCATATTGTTGTACAATGTTACCTATTCCTATAAAGTCAATCTTTCTACAGAAGGCCATACCTTCCGAGAAGCTGACCCCATATATCGAGGGTATTACTTCGTGTTCAGTGCAGCTGATTGGAATACATTTTGGAGACATGATCCTTAATTACAAGTACGAAATTGAAGATCGAGTATCAAACCGCTCGAGAACGTTGCCCCCTTCTGTCAGAGTCAAACGACTATGTCAATACCTTCACCTATCCTGGGATTCGGAGAGCCAAACCAGGTATTCCTGATCTAATCCGCTGAACAGTATTGGCAATAGGTAGCTTATTCCTCGGTATGAACAATAATGCAGATCATCAAACCGTTGTAGAGCTTTCCTGTTCGTATAGGGTCAAACATTTTACCGAGGGCCTTACCTTCCTAGAAGCTAACCAGCTCTACTGAGGGTGTGGCTTCGTGTTCAGAGAAACAAGTTAGTATGAATTTTAGTGACTGGCACCATAATTTCATTTACTGCTTATTAGATCGGGGGTCAAACCGTTCGAGAACGTTACCACATTCTTTTAGAGACGAACGGCTACGTCCATAGCTTGACGTATTCAAATATTCTAAGAGTCAAACCATGTATGTCCGGAATAAATGTTACAAATTTGCTACCTTGAACACTGAGCAAGACACCTGCTGCAGCGGTTTGGGCTTCTCGTAAGGTATGGCCCTCAGTAAGAAGTTTGACTCTAAATTAAAAGATAAAGCTTTATAAGCGTAGGACGCTCTACCTTCATATTCATACCGTGAAATAAGCTGTCCATTGCCAATATTGTCCTGCGGATGTGCTCCCGGAATACTTGGTTGTACTTTCGGATCCACAGAATAGGTGATGCTATGGACGTAACTGTGCGTCCCTCAGAGCAGGTGGTAACGATCTCGAACAGCTTGTGTCTCGACTTTGCTGTTCATGCACGGAAATATGGTGTCCGTCCACTCAAATGTCTAATAATTTCATTCCACTAC
>NIJG01004121.1:0-12801 GCA_002201625.1 Euglossa dilemma
TCCTGAAAAAGAGTATGACGATACACCAATTGGGTATGTTCTACAAAGGATTGACTCACTACTTCAATATTCGTGCCGTGAAATATGTTGCCTCCAGCCAAAACTGTTCAGCAGATTTACTCCTCGAATACCAGGCTGAACTCTAGGAATCAAAATTGTAGGTGAAGCCATTGACACCGCCGTTCGACTCACGAAGAAGGTGGGAAAGTTCTCAAAAAGTTTGACACACCATTTTCTAATTCACACATGAAGTTAAGGTGCACGTCAGTAATGTGAATGCTAATTTGTTTCTCTGGACGCGAGGTTATACTCTCCGTACATAGGGGTATATTCTCGGAAATTAAGGCCTTGGGCAGAAAGTTTGAAGCTATACCAATAGGTAACGTTTTAGTGCGGTATGCCTCTATACCTTAACGTCTATACCCTCAAGTAGGCTGTCTAAAGCTAATACTGTTCTGCGGATTAACTCCCGTTATTCATGGTTTATCTCTCAGAATCACAGGATAGTTCAAGGTATTGACATGGCCATTCGACTCTCGAAGCAGGTGGTATCGTTCTCGAACGGTTTGACATTCGATGCTCTATTTCATACATCAAATTAAGCTGCCCGTCACTAAAATGTATACTAGTGTGCTTCTCCAAACACGAAGTTATACTCCCGACAGTGCGGGTTAGCTACACGGGCGGTAATGCATTTGGTAAAACGTACGACTTTATAGCAATTGGTAACGTTCCCAAACGGATTGACGATCTTCTTAAACATTAAAACCCTGTACTAAAGTGTCTATTGGCAATACGGTTCAGCGAATTTGCTCCCGGAATACTTAGTTAGACTTTGGGAATCTCTAGATAGGTGAAGCTATTGACTTAGCCGTTCGTCTCTCACAGAAGATGGCAACGTTCTCGAGCGGTTTTTACCCTCAATCGTCTAATTCATACATGAAGTTGAGTTGCCCGTCACTGAAATGAATACTAATTCCGTTCTCTCTACACGGTGTTATACTCTCGAAACTGCGGGTTAGCTTCTCCAAAGGAACGGCTGTCGGTAAAGTGTTCGACTCTATGCCAATAGCTGACGTTCGACAACGGTTTGACGCTCTATATTTATTATTCAAACTGTGAGTTAGCCTACTGCTAATACTGTTTAGCGCACTTACTCTCGGAGTACATGGTTTTTCTCTCGGAATCACAGGATAGTGGAGCTGTTGACTTATACCTTCGACACTGCAACAGGGTGGTATGGTCCGCGAACGGTTTGACAATCGACCATCTAATTCATACATGAAGCTAAGGTGCCCGTCATTGAAATGACAACCAATTTCTTTACAGATCACGATGTTATACTCTCGATACGACGAGTTAGCTTCTCCTAAGGGAGGGCTATCTGCAAAATGATTGACTCTATACCAACAGCTAACGTTCCCCAATGGTCTGACGTTACGCTTTAGTGTTCAAACACTGACTTAAGGTGTCTATTGCCAACACTGCACAGGGCATATACTCCCGGAATAACGGGTTTGCCTCTCCGTATCAGAGGACATGTGAAGATACTGACTTAGTCGTACGATTCTCAACGATGGAGGTATCGTTCTCGAGTGGTTTGACCCTCGATCTCCAAATTCATAAATGAAATTAAGGTGCTCCTCACTAAGATGTATAATAATTTAGTTCTCTGAACACGAAGGTACATTCTGGATCCAGCGGGTTAGCTTCTCGGATGGTAAGACCTTCGGTAAGAGGTTTGACTCTATACGAACACGTAACGATCAGCGACGGTTTGACGCTTTACGTTAATAATCAATCCGTGAATTATGGTGTCCATTGTCAATACTTTGCAGGGCATTTACTCCCAGTATAATTGGTTTAACTTTCGGAAACACAGAATACGTGAAGCTATTGGCATAAGCGCTCGCCATTCAAAGAAGACGGTAACGTTCTCAAACGGTTTGACATTGGGTCTTGTGATTTAACCATGAAATTGACGTGATCATCACTAAAATGGTTGCTAACTCGTTCCTCTGAACGCGAAGTTATACTCACGATACAGCGGGTACACTGCACCGAAGGTAAGCCTTTCGGGAAAATGTTAGACACGATATCAATAAGTAACGTTCTACAACGGTATGACGGACTGTTTTAATATTCATTCCGAGAATTATGGTGTATATTGCCAATAATGTACGAGGCATTTACTCCCGGAGTACCTGGTTTAACTCTCGAACTCTCAGGATCGGGGAAGTTATTGACTTAGCCGTTCGTGGCAACGTTCTCGAGTGGTTTGACCCTCGACCTTCTAATTTGTACATGAAGATAAGGTGCTCGACACGCAAACGAATGCAAATTTTTTTCTGTGAACACGAACTTATACTGTCGGTGAAGCTTGTGTGTTCCGCGGAAGGTTAGGCCTTCGGTGAAAGGTTTGACCTTATACCACTTGATAATGCTCTCAAGCGGTTTGACGANTCACTAAGATGTATAATAATTTAGTTCTCTGAACACGATGGAACATTCTGGATCCAGCGGGTTAGCTTCTCGGATGGTCAGACCTTCGGTAAGAGGTTTGACTCTATACGAACACGTAACAATCAGCGACGGTTTGACGCTTTACGTTAACAATCAATCCGTGAATTATGGTGTCCATTGTCAATACTTTGCAGGGCATTTACTCCCAGTATAATTGGTTTAACTTTCGGAAACACAGAATACGTGAAGCTATTGGCATAAGCGCTCGCCATTCAAAGAAGACGGTAACGTTCTCAAACGGTTTGACATTGGGTCTTGTGATTTAACCATGAAATTGACGTGATCATCACTAAAATGGTTGCTAACTCGTTCCTCTGAACGCGAAGTTATACTCACGATACAGCGGGTACACTGCACCGAAGGTAAGCCTTTCGGGAAAATGTTAGACACGATATCAATAAGTAACGTTCTACAACGGTATGACGGCCTGTTTTAATATTCATTCCGAGAATTATGGTGTATATTGCCAATAATGTACGAGGCATTTACTCCCGGAGTACCTGGTTTAACTCTCGAACTCTCAGGATCGGGGAAGTTATTGACTTAGCCGTTCGTGGCAACGTTCTCGAGTGGTTTGACCCTCGACCTTCTAATTTGTACATGAAGATAAGGTGCTCGTCACGCAAACGAATGCAAATTTTTTTCTGTGAACACGAACTTATACTCTCGGTGAAGCTTGTGTGTTCCGCGGAAGGTTAGGCCTTCGGTGAAAGGTTTGACTTTATACCACTTGACAATGCTCTCAAGCGGTTTGACGATCTCCGTTAATATTCAGACCGCGAATCAAGGCGTATATGGCCAATACCGTACGCTGCATTTACTGCCGGAATATCTGGTTTGACTTAATGAATCACAGTATAAGTGGTGCTATTCACATAGCTGTGCGACTCACAAAGAAGGCGGTAACATTATCAAACGGTTTGTCCCGCGACCGTCGAATTCATACATGAAATTAAGGTGCACGTCACTAATGTGAATGCTAATTTGTTTGCCTGGAGACGAGGTTATACTCTGAGTATTTAGGGGTAGGTTTTCGGAAAGTGAGGTATACGATAAAATGTTGAATACCATGCCAATAGGTAACGATCTTCAACGGTTTGACGCCCTACTTTAATATTCGAACCGTAAATTAAGGCGTCTATTGCCAACAGTCCACAGGGCATTTACTCCCGGAATAACTTCATTCACTCTCGGATTCATATGATATGTGAAGCTATTGGCTTAGCCGCTCGACTCTCAAAAAGGGTGGTATCGCTCTCGAACTGTTTGATACTCGTTCTTCTAATTCATACGAGAAATTATGGTGTCCGTCGGCTGAAATGTCTACTAATTCGTTCCTGTGAGCGAGAAGCAAGACAATCGCTACGGCTGCTTGCGTTCTCCGAATTTAAGGTATAGGTTAAAATGAATGTCGTTATACCAGTTGTTCATGATATCCGACGGTTTCACTCTTAATGTTAATATTTATATCGTGAATTACAGGTTCCATTGGCAATATTGTTCAGCGCATTTACGCCTAGAATACGTGGTCTGATTCTCGGAATCTTAGGATATGTAACGCTACTGACTTCGATGTGCGACTTTAAAAGAAGGTTGGATCGATCTCCAATTATATGAATCCCGATTTTCCTATTCGTACATGAGAATGCTGTGCATCTGCTAAAAAGCGTAATAGTTTGATTCCGTGAGCACTAAGCACGATACTCGATACTGCTGGCTAGGTACTAGGAAGGTAAGGTTTTTGTTGAAAAGTATGAAATTATACCAATTGGTTAGGTTCCCCTACGGATCGACTGTCTACATTAATATTCATACCGTAAAACAAGATATTTATTGCCAATGCTATTCAGTGGATTTACTTCTTGAATACCAGGCTTGGCTCTCGGAATCGCAAGTATAGGTGAAGCTATTGACGCAGCCGTTCGACTCTCGAAAAACTGCTATAGTTCTTCAACGGTTTGCACTCGATTCTGTAATGCGTAGACGAAATTAACGAATCGTGACTGAAATGTTTACTAATTTTATTCTCTGAACACGAAGTTATACTCACGATACAGCGGGATAGGATCTCGGAAGGTAAGGCCTTCGGCAAAGGGTTTGACTCGATACAAATTGGAAACGTTCTCATATGGTTTGGCGCTCTACTTTGAAAAGCAAGCCAAAAAACATGGTACCTAATGCCAGTACTGTTCAGCGGATTTTATCCAGGAATACCAGGTTTGACTCGCGGCATCACAGGATAGGTGAAACTATTGACTTATCCTTTCGACTCTCAAGGAAGGTGGCAACTTGCTCGAGCGGATTGACCCTGCATTTTACAATTCATTCATGAAAAATAAAGTGTCCGTCACTGAAATGAAGACTAATTTCATCCTCTGAACAGGAAGTTATATTCGAGGGGAAGCCGAAGAGGCTCGCGGATGGTAAGGCCTTATATAAAACGTATGACTTTATACCAATTTGTACCCCTCTCCAACGGTTTAACCCACTACTTCTATATTATAGCCACAAATTATGGAGTCCATTTCCAATAGTGTACGGCGGAATGACTCCCGCAATACCTGGCTTTGATATCGGAATAACAGGATAGGAGAAGCTAGACCCTTAGCCGTTTGATTCTCAAAGATGGTGGTAACGTTCTCGAACGGTATTACACTCGATCTTCTAATTTATTTATGAAAATAAGCTGTGTTTCTGCCATGATGTCCACTAACTTCGTTCCCTGAGCAATAAGCATGTTGCTCGCTACAGTGGGTTAGGTTCTAGGAAGGTAATGGTTTCGGTTAGGGGAATGATTGTATTCCAATTGGTAATGTTCTCCAACGGATTGATCTTCGCCTATAATATTCATACCGTGAATTAAAGTGACTGTTGGCCATACTGGGCAGCGTATTAACTCCCGGAATACCTGTTTTGACACTTGGAATAACAGGATCGGTGAAGCTATGGTCTTAGCGTATCGACGCCCAAACGATGTGGTACCTCTGTCTATCAGTTTGACCCTGGATTTTGATGCTTCTACATGACAGTGTGGTGTCTGTTGGCTAATATGTCTGCTTATTTGTTTCCGTGACCATTAAGCAAGACAGACGCTACAGCTGGTTAGGTCTTCCGAAGGTATGATATTCAGTAAAAAGCATGACTTTATTTGAATATTTATTGATCTCCCACGGCTTTACTCTCGACGTTCGCATTTATACCACGAATTAAGGTGTCCATTGCCAATGGTGTTCAGTGCGTTTACTTCCGGAATACATGGCTCTGCCCACGAAACCACAGGAAATGTAATGCTATTAACTTAGCCGTTCGAATATCAAATAGGGTTGTAACTTTCTCGAAATATTTGACGCTCGATCTTCTAATTCACTCATGAAATTATGATGCCCGTCACTGAATGGAACACAAATTACTTTCTCTAAACACGAATTTATAATCTCGATATAGCGGGTTAGTTTCTCGGAGGGCACGGTCTTCCGTATAGCGTTTGACTGTATTACAACTGGTAACGCTCACACAAGGTTTGACGCTCTACTTTAATATTCACACCGAAAACAAATGTGTCTACTACCAATACCGTTCAGCGGATCTGGTCCCCGTATACGTGGTTTGGCTCTCGGAATCGCAGTATAGGTGATGCTGTTGACTTAACCGTTCAACTGTCAAGGAAGTTTGAAATGATCTCGAACGGTTTAACCCTCAATCTTCTAATTCATGCATGGAATAAATGTGGTCGTCACTTAAATGCATACTAATTTGTTTCTCTGAACATGAAGTTACGCTCTTGATACAGCTGGTCAGTTTCTCGGGGGGTAAGGCATTCGGTAAAAAGTTTAACCCTTCACAAGTATGTAATGTTCTACAACTGCTTGACGGCGTCCTATGATATTCAAACCGCGAAATAAGTTGTCTATTGCTAATAATACTCAGCTAATTAACTCCCAGAATACCTGGTTTGACTATTGGAATAACAGGATATTTAAATCTATTTACTTACCCGTTCGTTGTTTACAGAAGGTGGTAACGTTCACAAACGGTTTGACACTCGATCCTATAAGTCATGCATGAAATTATGGTGCTCGGCAATAAATGTATACTGGTTCGTACCTGTGGACACGGAGTTATAGTCTCGAGACAGATGGTCAGATTTTCGAAAAGTAAGGTGTTCTGTAAGAAGTTTAACCCTACAAGAATAGGTAATGTTCTACAATGCCTTGACCGCCTGCTTTAATATTCAAACCGGGAATTGACGCGTTTATTGCCAATACCGTACAACGTATTTACTCTCGGAGTATGTGGTTTGACTCTCGGAATCACTGGATAGGTGTAGCAATTGACATGGCGGTGCGACGCTCAAGGAAGGAGGTAATGTTCCCGAACGCTTTGACTCTCTATCTAGTTATTTATACACAAAAATGAGGTGTCCCTCTCTTAAATGTCTATTAATTCCGTGAACAATAAGCGGGACACTCGCTACAGCGTGTTAGGTTCATGGGAGGAAAGTAATTCGGCGAACAGAATGACTTAATACGAATTGGTAACGTTCGCCGACGGTTTGAGTCTCTACTCTAATATTCATACAGCGAATTAATATGTCCGTTGCCAAAACTGTTCCGCGGATGCACTCCAGGAATACCTGTTATGGTTCAAGGAATCACATGATGGGTGAAGCTATTGACTTCGCCGTTCGATTGGGGAAGCTATTGACTTTGCCGTTCGCCTCCCAAACATGATAAGGTAACGATCTCGAAGGGATTTACGCTCGATCTTCTAATTCATACATGAAATTACGGTGCCGTCTGTAAAATGTGTCCCAATTTGTTTCTTTAAACGCGAAGTTATACCCTCGATAATACGGATTAGCTCCTCGGAAGGTGAGGCCTTCTGTAAGATGTTAACTTTTTAGGAATAGGTACCGTTCTACAGCGGTTTGACTATGTACTTAAATATTCATACCGCGAATTAGGGCGTGTAATGCTCATACTGGTCAGCGTACTTACTCCCTAGTTTGGATCTCAGAATCGCAGGATACGTGACGCTATGCACTTCGCCGTTTGTCTCTCACGGAAGGTGACAATGTTTACGAACGGTCCTGCACTCGATCTTCGAATTTATACGTGAAATGAAGGTGCCCCACGCTAAAATGTATACTAAGTTGTTCCTCCGAACACGATGTTAAACTCTCGGTTCGGCGCGATAGCCTTTCGGTGCCTAAGGTTTTCAGTAAAGCGTTTGAAATTATTCCAATTGGTAGCATTCTCAATCGGATAGTCTCTCTACTTTAATATACATACCGTGCATTAATGTGCCTGTTGCAATTACTGTTTCGCGGATTTACTCCCGGAGTTCGTCGTTTGACACTCAGTATCGCAGGATCGGTGACGTTATTGACTTACCCGTGCGACTCTCAGGGAAGTTGGTAAAGTTCTCCAACGGCTAGACTCTCGATCTTCTAACTCATGCATGAAATTAAGTTGCTCGTCGCTAAAATGTATACGAGTTCGTACCTCTGTACACGTTGTTATACACTCGATACATCGGGAACTTTTTCGGAGGATAAGGTCTTCGGTAAAACGTTTGACTTTGTAGGAATTCGTAACGTTCTTACACGGAGCGACGCTCTAGTTTAATATTCATATCGTGAATTAAGGTGTATATTACTAACACTGATTAGCAGATTTACTCCCGGAATACCTGGCTTGCCTCTCGGAATATCAAGATAAGGGAAGCCACTTACTTAGCCGTTCGACACTCAAAGAAGGTCGTGACGTTTCAGAACGGTTTGATTATCGATTTTCTTATTCGAGTATGAAATTAACGTACCCGTCAATAAAATGCATTCTAATTTGCTTCCCTGATCCAGGAGCCATGCTTTCTATACAGCGGGATAGGTGCGCGGATAGTACGGTGTACGGTAAGAAGTTTGTCGTCATACGAATTGGTAAAATTCTCCTACGGTTCTTCTCTCTTCTTCAATACACATACCGCGAAGTAAGGTGTATATTGCGATAGGATTTCCTCCCAGATTACATGGTTTGCCTCTAGAAATCACAGGAAAGGTGAAGCTATTGCATAGCCGTTCGACTCTTAAAGGGAATGGTAACTTTCGCGAAAGATATGACGGTCTATATTCTTATTCATACATAAAGTTAAGGTACCCGTCACTTAGATGTATAATAATTTTCTTCTCTGAGCAAGAAGTTATACTCTCGATACAGCGATATAGCTTCTCGGGCGGAAAGGTCTTCGCTGAAGGGGTTGACTTTATACCAATACGTGACGATCTCAAACGGTTTCACGATATACTTTGATATTCGGACCGTGGTTTAAAGTGTCCGTCGCGAATAGCGTACAGCGGATTGGCTCCCGGGATATCTGGTTTGACTATCGGAATAACTAGGGAAGTGAAGCTATTGATACAACGTTCGTCTCTCAAAGAATGTGGGATCGTTTTAGAAATGTTTTACTGCCAATTTTTCTACTGATACATGAAAATAAGTGGTACGTTTGCTAAAATGTCTGCCAATTTGTATCTCTGGACAGGAAGATATATTCTCGATACAGCGGGCTATAATCTCAGCGTGTAAGGTCCGCCGTAAAACGTTTGACTTCAACCAATTGGTAATGTTCTCAAACCGTCTGGCGTTCTATTTTAGTGTTCAATTAATTATGGAGTGCATTGCTAATTGAGTTGAGCGCATTTAATCCTGGAATACCTGGTATGACTCACGGAATCACACGATAGGTGAAGCTATCGACATATCCGTTCGGCTCTCATGGAGTGTGGTGACGTTCTCGGACTGTTTGTCCCTCGATCTGCTGATTCATATATGAATCTAAGGTGGAAGTCACTAAAATGTATACTTATATGCTTCTCGAGCCACGAAGTTATACTCTCGATATAGAGGGTTAGTTTCACGTATGATACGGCCTTCGATGGAAGGTTTGACTACCATGGAATATGTGACAATCTACAACGATTTGACTCTGGACTTTAATATTTATACCGTGAAATAGGGTGTATGATACCAATGTTTTTCAGCCGATTTACTCCCACAATTCCAGGTGTCACTCTCGGAATCTCAGGATAGGTGAAGCTATTGACTTAGTTGAGCGTCGGTGAAAGAAAGTGGTATCGTTCTAGAACGACTTGGTACTCTACCTTCTAATTCATACGTGCGCACATGATGTCCGTCACTAAAATGTATACCAATGTCTGTCTATGCTCACGAAGTTATACTCTCGATGCGGCGGGTTAGCTTCTGGGATGGCGAGGCTTTCGGTAAAAGGTATGTCTCCATACCAGTGGGTAGCGTTCTACAACGGATTACCGGGCAGCTTTTATACTCATACCGTGAGTGAAGGTATTAATTGCCAATACTCCTCAGCGGATGTACATCCTGGCACCGGATTTGTCCCTCGGAATCACCGGATCGGAGGATACATTGACTTAGGCATTCGTCTCCCACAGAAGGTGGTAACGTTCACGAACGGTTTGACCCTCGATTTTCTATATCATCCCAGAAGATAAGGTGCCAACCACTGAAATAGGTACTGATTTCATTTTCTGAACACGGAGCTATACTCTAGATGCAGCGGGTCTGGCCCTAGGAAGGTAAGGCATTCTGTAACAGGTTTTACTCTATACCAATTCATAACAATATACAACGGTTTGATTCCGTACTTTAATATTTATAACGTGAAATAAGGTACCTATTTGCAAATCGGGTCAGCGGAATTACTACCGAATACCTCGTGTGACTCTGGGAATCTTGAAGTAGGTGATGCTATTGACTTAGCCTTTCGTCTGCCACAGACGCTGTTCATGTCATCGAACAGTTTGTCAATCGCTATTCTAATTCATACATGGAGATAAGGTACCCGTCACTGAAACGAAGACCAATTTCTTTCCTTGAACGCGAAGTTTTACTCTCTGGACTGTGGGACTGGTACACGAAGGATGAGGCCTTCGGTAAATAGTTTGACCCTATAGCAGTCGGTAAGGTTCTACAAAGTTTTGCCCGTGTACATTAATATTCATAACGTGAATTGAGGTGTCGATTGCTAATATTGTAAAGTGGAATTACTGCCTGAAGATCTGGTTTGACTTTCGTGGTCACAGGATAGGAGGAGCTATTGCCATTGCCGTTCCAACATCAGAGAAGTTGGTAACGTTCTAAAACGGAATGACATTCGATCTTGCGTTTTAATCATGAAATTACGGTGACCGTCACTGAAATGTATACTAATTTCTACCTCGGAACTCGAAGTTATACCCATGATACAACGGGATCGGTTCTCGGAGGGTAAGATATTCGGTGAAAAGTATGACCCATTTTCAATTGGTAATGTTCTCCGTAGTATTGACCTTTTACTTTAATATTCATACCGTGAATTAAGGTATCTATTGCAAATACTGTACATCGGATTCACACCCGGAATACCTGATTTGACTGTCCGAATCACAGTATAGGTTAAGCTATTGATTTAGTCGTTCTATTCCCAATGAAGGTAGTAATGTTCTCAAACGGTTTTACTGTCGATTTTGCTATTCATTCATGAAAATTACATGTCCGCCAGCTAAAATGTGTACCAATATGTTGCCGTGAACATTAAGCACGGCACTCACCATAATGGGATAAGCTGTAGTATGGTACGTTATTCGGTAAAAAGAAGGACATTATACGAATTGGTAATGTTCTCCGACGAAATGACACTCTACTTTAATATCCATACCCTGAATTGTGGTGTCAATTACAAAACTGTTCTGCGGCTTTTCTTCCGGAATATCTTGTGTGACTCTCGTCATCACAGGAAAGGTGAAGCTGCTGACATAGCCGTCCGACTCTCGAAATGTGTGGAAACACTCACGAACGGTTCGACTCTGTACTTAGATATTGGTATTCCAAAATGAGCTGCCCGTCTGCCAAAATGACTACTATTTCCTTTCCCGGAACATTAAGCAAGACATTTGCTACAGCGGGATAGATTCTCGGAAGTTATGTTACTCGGTAAGAAGTATGACTTTTTACCAATTTGCAAAGTTCTCGGTTTAAAGCGCCGCTTTAATATCTCAATCGGTGAATTCTGGCTTCTATTCCCCATACTTTCAATTGGATATACTCCCGGAATTCTTGGTTTGACTTTCGGATTCAAAGGGCAGGTGAAGCTGCTGACGTAGGCGTTCGTCTCAGGACGAGGGTTGTAACGCTCTCGAATGGCTTGACCCTCGATATTCTAATTCATACATGAAATTATGGACGCCGTCACTAAAACGCATACTAATTCGCTCTTATGAACTCTATGCCATACTCTCGGCACAGCGGGTTATGCTTTCGGAGGGTAAGGTCTTTAGTAAAATGTTAGACTTTCTACCCATTTGGTATAGTCCTCAAAAGGATTGACTCTCGGCTTTAATACTCAGGAATTGAATTATGGAGTCTATTGTCAACGACGTCAGCGGATTACTCTCCGAATACCTCGTTTGAATCTCGAAAGCGCAGGATATGTGATGCCATTGACTTAGCTGTGCGATTCTCACAGAATTTACTACCCTGTAACTGTTATCAGTTACAGACCTGTTATCGATAGCTTTATCTTCAGAGGAGCTCTCCCGCCGTATCGAGAGTATAACTTCGTGACGAGAGATGCAAATTGGTTTCCATTTTAGTGACGGGCACCTTAATTTTCTGTATGAATTAGCAAATATGGCCTCAAACAGCTCCAGAACGATACCACCTCCTTTGAAGAACGTACAACTCCGCTGAACGGTATTGCCAATAGACACATTAATTTACGGTATGAATATTAATGTACAGTCTCAATCCTTTGTAGAATGTTATCAATTCGAATAAACACAAACTTATTACTGACAGTCTTACCTTCGAGAAGCGTATCTCGCTGTATCGAGAGTAGAATACCGTGTTCCGAGGAACAAGTTGGTATACATTTTAGTCATGGGCACCAGAATTTCGTGTATTAATTACAAAATCGGAAGCCAAACCAATCGAGAACGTTACCACCTTCCTTGAGATTCGAAAGACTAAGTCAATAGCTTCATCTATACTGTGCTTCCCAGAGCCAACCCACGTATGCCGGGAGCAAATCCACTGAACTCTTTTTCAATTAACACCTTAATTCACGAATATGTGGAACTTTACATATTCGTATGCAATCAAACTTTGCACCGAAGGCCTTACCTTCCGAAGATTCCAACACGCTGTAGGGAGTTCCTTGGTTAGTGTTCATGAAAACATATTAGTAGACATTTGAACAAACGGA
>NIJG01004124.1:0-17103 GCA_002201625.1 Euglossa dilemma
TTACTCACGGAATATCTGGTTGGCCATTCCGAAACACAGGATAGGTCATGCTATTGACTTAGCCGATCGACTGTCATGCAATGTGGTAACGTTCGGGAACTGTTTGATCATCGATCTTCTAAGTCATACATGAAATTATCTGACCCATCGCTGAAATGTATTTCTGTGAAATTGAAGTTATAATGTCGAAATGGCGGGCTAGCTTCTCGGATGATACGGTATTCGGTTACAATTATGACTCTATACCAACAGGTGACGTGCCACAACTGCTTTACTGTGTACTGTAATACCTATGACCTGAAATAGGGTGGCTAATGCCCACAGACATGCAGATATACTCGAGGAATACCTGATTTGCCCCTCGGAATCGGAGGATGGGTGAAGCCATTGGCACAGGCGTTCGATTTTCAAAGAAAGTGGTTACGTTCTCGAAAGGATGGGCCATCGATCTTCCATTCCATACATGAAATAGGGGTGCCCGTCACGAAAATGTATACTAACTTATACTACTGAACACTATGTTGTGCTTTCGTTACCCCGGATACGTTCTTGGAGGTAAGGCCATCGGTAAAGCGTTTGACTCTATACCATGGAGTAACTATCTACGACGGTTTGAATCTGTACTTTAATATTCATACCGCGAACTAAGGTGCATATTGCCAATAATGGTCAACGGGTTTACTCCAAGAATACCTGCTTTTATACACAGAAGCACAGGATATGTTAGTTAATGACTTAGCCGTTCGTCTCTGACAGATGGTGGTAACGATCTTGAACGGTATTGCTCTCGATGATCTAATTCATACATGGTATTAAGGTGTGCGACACTAAGATGTATATTAATTTGCCCCACGAAACAGGCAGTTATACTCTCGATACAGCGGGTTACTTTTTCGGGGGGTATGGCATTCTGTATGAAGTTTGATCCTACGACTATAGGTATCGTTATAGAACGGCATAGCGGCCTGCTTTAATATTCAAACCGTGATTTGAGGTGACTATTGCCAATTGTGTAGCGCACATTATCTCCTGAAATATCTGCTTTGATTTTCGGAATAACAGGACGTGTGAAAGGATTGACGCAGCTGAACGGCGCTCCAGGAAGGTGGTTATGTTTTCGAACGATTTGACTCTCGATGTCGATTTTTATACTCAAAAATGTGGAGTCTGTATGCTAAAATGTCTATTAACTTGTTTCTGTGATCAATAAGCGAAGCACTCGCCACAGCGTGTTAGGACTTCAGAAGGAAGTGTATTCGGTAGGTAGAATGACCTTAATACGAATTGGAAATATTCTGTAACTGTTTGACACCCTACTTTAATATTCAAACCCTCAACTAAGGTGTCTATTATCAATACTATTCAGCGGCCATACACTTGGAATACCTGGTTTGACTCTCGGAATCACAGGATAAGTGAAGCTATTGCTTTAGCGTTTGGACTCCCAAAGAGAGTGGTACCTTTCTCTAACAGGTTGACTCTCGATTTTGACATGTATACATGAAAATGTGGTATCTGTATTCTAGCATGTGTAGTAATCTGTTTCTGTGAACAATAGGCTAGACACTCGCTAGAGCGGGATAGGACCTCGGAAGGTGTGATGTTGGGTACGTGGAATTACTTTGTTTCCATTGATAACGTTCTCCGGCGGCTTGACTCAGTACCTAAACAGTTATACCGTGAATTGAGGTATCTATTGCCAATATCCTTCAGCGTATGTGCTGCCTGAATACCTGGTTTGACTCTCGCAAACACAGGATAGCTGAAGCTACTGACTTGGCCTTTCGAATCACACAGAACGTGGTAACGTTCTCGAACGCTTTGTCCCTCGATCTTCTAATTCATAAACGTGGAAACTGTACTCGTCACTAATATAAATACTAATTTCTTTCTCGGAACACGAACTTATTCTCCCGATGAAGCCTCGAGTTTCGCGGAAGGTAAGTCCTACAGAAAAACGTTCGACTTAATACCAATTTGTAGCGCTCTCAAACGGTATGACGCTTTACTATAATATTCAAATCGTGAATTAATGTATCTATTGATAATACACTTCAGCGGATTCACTCTCGGATTACGTGTTTGACTCTCGGAAACGCGTTACAGGGGAAGCTATTGACTTAGCAGTTCGCCTATCACGGTAGGTGACATCGTTATCGAACGGTTTGACCATCGATCTTCAAATTCATTAGAAGACATTATGGTGGCCATCACTAAATTGTATAGTAATTTGTTCGTCTGAACACGGTGTTATAATATCGATACATCGGCTTAGGCTTACGGAGGATTAGGTCTACTGTTAAACGTTCGACTTTATGTCAATTAGTAATGTTCTCAAACGGATTGGCGCACAACTTTAATATTCGGACCGTGAAATAAGGTGTCTATTTCCTATACTGTTCAGCGGATTTACTCCATCATTACCTGGTTTGACTATCCGAATCACAGGATAGATGAAGCAATTGACATAGCAGTTCGACTCTCGAAGAAGGTGGGATCGTTCTCCATCGGTTTGACTCTCGATTATTCTATTCACACAGGAGAATAAGGTGTCCGTCCGCTAAAATATCAACAAATTTGTTTTTGCGAGCACTAAGCATGTTACTCGCTACTGCGCGTTTGGTTCTGGGAAGTTAAAGTATTCGGTACAAAGTATAACTTTATAGCAATTGGTTACGTTCTGCATCTGAATGACGGTCTATTCTAATATTCAAGCCGAGAATCAAGGTGTCTATTGCCATAACTCATCAGCGGACTTATGCCCAGAATACCAACTTTGGCTCTCGGAATCACAGGATACGTGGTGCTATTGGCTTATCCGTTCGTTACTCACAGAGGTGGTAACGTGAATTGAGGTGTCTATTGTCAATACTGTTAACAGCATTTTCACCAGGTGAAAATACCAGGTTTGACTCTCGGAATCATAGGATAGGTGAAGCTATTGACTAAGCCTTTCGACCGTGAAAGTAGTTTGTATAGTCCTCGCACCCGATCTTCTCTTTTATACATGAAATAAAGGTGACTGTCACTAATATGTATGCTAATTCGTTCCATTCTGCACGATGCCATACCCTCGATCCAGCGGGATATGTTTTCGCAGAGCAAGGTCTTCGGTGATGCGTTTGTGTCTATACCAATTTGTAACGTTCTCAAACGATTTGGCGCACGATCTTCATACTCATACATGAAATTATGGTTCCCATTATTAAAATGTATACTAATGTGTTTCTTTCATCAAGACTCTCGATGCGGTGGTTTACATTCTCGGCGGGTAATGGTTTCGGAAAGAGGTTTAACTATATACAAATAGGCATCGCTCCACAACGGTATGACGGTCTGCTTTATAATTCATTCCGAGAATAAAGGTGTCTCGTGCCAACACTGTACTGGTCATTTACCCCCTGAGTATCCCGCAGAAGTTGGTACCATTCTCGAGCGGATTGTCTCTCAATTTTGCTAGTGAGACATGAAAATAAGATCTTCTTCTGCTAAAATGTCTACTATTTTGCTTCCGTCAGCACTAAGCAAGACACACGCTGGAGCGGGGCATATGTTCTCGGAAGATAAAATCACCTGGAAAACGTATAACTTTATACCAATTGACAACGTTCTCAAACGGGTAGTCGCTCTGCTTTAATATTCAAAGCGTGAATTATGGTGTCTAATGCCAATACTGTTCAGTGGATTTACCCCCGGATTACCTGCTTTGTCTCCCGTAATCACAGGAAGGGTGAAGCTATTGGCGTAGCCTTTCGACTCTCACAGAGGGTGGTTACGATCTCGAAATGATCGAACTTCGATCTTCTAATTCATACATGAAATTATAGGGCTCGTTACTAAAATGTAAACTGATTTGCTTCTCTGAACACAAAGTTATGCTGTCGATGCAGCGTGTTATCTCCTCCGAAGGTAAGGTATGCGATATGGAGTATGACGTTATGCAAATTGGTAGCGTTCTCAAATGGTTTGACTCCATACAGTTAATATTCATACCCTGATATAATGTTTCTATTGCCAATAATGTTCAGCGGATTTACTCCTGGAATACCTGGCTTGACTCTGCGAATCACTGGATTGGTGAAGCTAGTGACTTTGCCGTTCGTCTCTCAAAAGAGGTGGTAACGTTCTCGAGCGCCTTGACCCTCTTCCTTCTTCTCCATCATGAAATTAGGGTGGCCATAACAAAAATGTTTACCAATTTCTTTCTCTGATCACGAAGTTATGATCTCGATCGAGGAGATGAGGTTCGCGGATGGTAAGGTCTACCGTAAAACGTTTGACTTTATAACAATTGGGATCGCTATCAGAGGGTTTGACGCTCTACTGTAATGTTCAATCCGTGAAGTGGGGTGTCTTTTGCCAAAATCCTTTAGCGGACTCACTCCAAGAATACCTGGTTTGACTCTCCGTGTGGCAGGATTGGTGAAGCTAATTACGTAGCCGTTCGTATCACAAAGAAGTTGGCAACGTTCTGGAACGGATTGCCTCTCCATCTTCTCATTTATACATGAAATTAAGGTGCTGTCAATAAAATGTAGACTAATTTGTTTCTCTGAACTCGCATTTATGCTCTCGATACAGCGGGTTACTTTGTGGTACGGTCAGGCCTTGCGTACAAAGATTGGCTCTAGAAAAATTGGTAATGTTGTCCGACGGTTTATCTCTCTATCTTTGAGATGAAACCGCGAAATGAGATCTCTATTGCCCCTACAGTTCAGCGGATTTGGTCCGGGAATGACTTTGGGAATTGCAGCATGTGTGAAGATACTGCATTAGTTATGCGAGCCTTGAAGATGGTGGTAACGTTGTTGAATGAATTAACCCTCCATCTTCATATTCATGCGTGAAAATAACGTACTTGTCAGTAAAAGGTATACTACTTAGCTTCTATGAACACGATAATGTATTCTCGATACGGCGGGTTAGCATCTCGGACGTTAAGGCATTCTGTAACACGTTTGACATTATAGGAATTAGTAACGTTCTCACACGGTGTGACATATTTTAATATACAATTCGCGAATTTAGGTGTCTATGGCCAATGCAGTACAGCGGATTTTCTCCCAGCGTGAAGCTATTGACTTTGCCTTTCATCTCTCACAGAAGGTGGTAACGTTCCCGATCGGTTGGCACTCGATTCACTAATTCCTAGAAGAAGTTATGGTGCCCGCTACTGAAATGAAGACTAGCATCTTCCTCTGAACATGACGTTAAACCCTCGATACTGCGGGTTAGTTTGTCGGAGAGTACGGCCATCGGTAAAACGGTTGATTTTCTAGCCATTGGATACGTTCTCAAACGGTGGGACGCTGTATTTTGATACTAAAACCGTGGTCCAAGGAGTCTATTGCTAATACCCATCGGCGGATTTATTCCAGGGATACCTGCTGTGATTGTCGGAAACTCAGGATATCAAGAAGCTATTGGTTTAGATGTTCGAACCTCATAGACGGTAGTAACGGCCTCGTACCGCTTTACCCTCGATATTCTAACTCATACTTGATATTAACGTGTATGTCGCTAAAACGTATACTAATTTGTCCCACTGAACACGATGTTATACTCTCGAAACCGCTGGTTGGCTTCTCCGAAGGTAAGGCCATCGGTAAACTGATTGACTTCATTCCAATTGGCAGCGCTCAACAACTCATCGTCGCTCTACTTTAATATTTCAACTGTGAATTAACATGTAAATTGCCAAAATTCTTCAACGGATATACTCCAGGTATACCTGGTTTGACTCTCCGAATCACTATACAGGTGAAGATATTGACTCATCCGTTCTACTCTCGAAGTGGGTGGTAACGTTTCAAATGGTTTGACCCTATATTTTAGAATTCACACCGTGAATGAAGGTGCATATTGCCAATAACCTTCAGCGGATTTTCTCCCATAATACCAGCTTTGACTGTCGGAATCGCAGGACATGTGAAGCTATTCATTTAGCCGTTCGAATATCCCTGAAGGTTGTATCGATCTCCAACTGCTTTACCCTCCACCTTCTAATTTATACTTGCAATTAAGTTTGGAATCAATATAATTCGTACTAAAAGGATTCTCTAAACACGAAGTAATACTCTAGTTGGCGTGTGTTATTTCTTCGGCGTGTAAGGTCTTCGGTAAAACGTTGGGCTTTATACCAATTGGTATCACCCTCAAACGGTTTGACGATCTACTTTAATATCCGAACCGTGAATTGACGTATCTGTTGCCAAAACGGTTCAGCGGATATACTCCTGGAATATCTAGTTTGACTCTCGGATTCACGGAGTAAGTGAAGCTATGGACTTACTTGTGGGACTCCAAAGAAAAGTGGTAACGTTCTCAAGAGGATTGACCCTCGATCTTCAAAATCGTACATCAAGTTAACGTGCCCGTCACTGAAATAAAGGCTAATTCCTTTCTTTGAACACTAAGTTATGCCCTCGAAATGGCGAGTTTGCATCGCCGAAAGTAAGGCCTACGCTAAAGTATTTGACTTTATACCAATTGGCAATGCTCTAAAACGATTTGACGGTCTACTTTTATATTCAAACCATGATTTAAGGTGTCTGTTGGCAATACAATTCAGCAGATTTACTCCAAGAATACCTGGCTTCACTATCGGTATCGCAGGATATGTGACACTATTGACTTCCCCGTTCGACTCTCAAAGAGGGTGGTAACGTTCACGAACGGTTTAGCCATCGATCTTCTAATTCATACATGAATTTGTGTTTGCAGTCATCAAAATGTATACTTACTTGCATCCTTGAACACGATGTTATACCCTCGATACAGCAGGTCAGCTTCTCGAAGATAAGGAATTCCGTAAAAGGAATTAATTCATTCAAATTATTAAATATCCCAAACGGATTGGCGCTCTATTTTCATATTCAAACCGTGACATATGGTGTGTGGTCCGATACAGTTTAAGGAATTTATTCCCGGAATACCAGGTTTGAATTTCGGCATCACAGGATAGGTGAAATTATTGACTAAGCCGTTCTACACTTACAGACGATGGCAACGTTCTCAAAATGTTCTATTCATGATTTTTCTATTCGCATGTGTAAATAAGGTGCCCGTCATTAAAATGTATACTAATGTCTTTCTGTCAACACGAAGTTATACACTCGATACAGGGTGATAGTTTCTCGCAAAGTAAGGTCTACGGCATAGAGTTTGACTCTATAGCAATAAGTGACTTCCTACAACGGTTTGTCACTGTACTTTATTACTCATATCGGGAACTAGGGTGTCTGTTGCCAAACCTTTCCCTAGGATATACACCCGGCATACCTGGTTTGACGCTCGGAATCACAGGAGTGGTGAAGATATTGACTAAGCTGATCGTCTCTCACAGAAGGTGGTAACGTTATCGAACGCTTTGACACTCAATCTTCTAATTCATAAATGAAACTATTGTGCTCCTCACTAAAATGTATACTATTTCGTCCCTCTGAACGCAATACTATACTTTCGATACAGCCGGTTAGTTCTTCAAACGGTGAGCTCTTTGATAAAATGTTTGACTTTACACCAATTTGTAACGTTCTGAAACGGTTTGACGATCCACTTTAGCGTTCATACCGTGAATTATGGTGTTTATTGCCAATACAGTTCAGCGGATTTACTACTGTACTACCTGATATGACTCTCGGAATCAGAGGATGGGTGAAGCTATTGACATAGCCGCCCGACTCTCGCGGAGGTTGGTACTGTTCCTCTCGTTCTTCTAATTTATGTTAGAAATTAAGGTGCACCTCACTAAAATGTAGAATAGATCGTTCCACTGAACACGGGGTTATACTCTCCATAAGGCGGATCGTTTTGCTCGGGGGGTAAGGCATTCTGTAAGAAGATTGACCTTACACGAATTGCTAATGTTCTACAACGGCTTGACGGCCTCCGTTAATATTCAAACCGTGAATTGATATGTCTAATGCCAATACTGTACACGGCATTTACTCCCGGAATATCTGGTTCATCTTTCGGAGTCATACGATATGTGCAGCTATTGACTTAGCCGTTCGACACCCATAGAAGATTGTAGTGTTCACGAACGGTTTGGCCCTCAAGCTTCTAATTTATACATGAAGTAAAGGTGCCCGTCAATGAACTGTATACTAATGTGTTTCCCTAAACACGTAGCTATACTCTCGATATGGCGGGTTAGCTTCTCGGACGGTAAGGCATTCGGTTAACAGTTTGACTCTATTCCAATCCGTAACGTTCTACAACGGCTTGATGCTGCACCTTAATATTTATACCGCGAATTGGGGTATCTAATGCCATACTGTACCATGGACAAACTCCCGGATTTCCTGGCTTAACTCTCGGAATCACAGGAGAGGTGAAGCTATTGCCTTTGCCGCTACAGTATCAAACAGGGTGGCAAGTTTCTCGATCCGTATGATTCTAGATTACGATATTTATTCATGAAAATGTGGTGCTTCTCTCCTGGATGACTACTAATTTGCTTCCGTGAATGATAAGCAAGACGCTTGCTACAGAGTGTTAGGTTCTCGGAAAGTAAGGTATCCGGTAAAATGAATGACTCTATACGAATCGGTAATGTTCGCCGACGGCTTCACTGTCTACTTTGGTATTCATACAGTGAAATTAGGTGTTTATTGCCAATACTGATTAGCTTAATTGCTCCCGGAACACCTGGTTTGAATTTCGGGATCACAGAATTGGTGAAGCCACAGAACTAGACGTTCAATTCTAAAGGTATGTGGTAACCTTCTCCAGCGGTTTGACTCTCCATTTCGCTATTCATACATGAAAATGGGGTGCGGCTCTATAATGTATACTAATTTTCTCCCACGGGCACGATGTCATGCCCTCGATACAGCGTGTCAGATTCTCGGAAGGTAAGAAATTGTGTAAAAGGAATGAATTTATACAAAGTAGTATCCTCCTCAAGCAGTTTGACGCCCTACTTTAATACGCAAACCGTGAAATAATAGGCATGTAGCCAATACTGATCAGCGGATTTAATGCCGGAATACGTGGCTTGACTCTTAGAATCACAGGGTTGGTGAACCTGATGACCTAGCCGTTCGACTCTCAAATGTGGTTGTAATGTTCTCGAACGGTTTGACCATGCAAATTCTAATTGATATATGAACTTATGGTAGCGTTACTAAATTGTATTCTAATGTGTTTCTCTGAACACGTAACTATACCCCCGAAACGGTGTGTTTGCATCACCGAATGTATGGCAATCGATGAAGTGTTTCACTTTATATCAATTCGCAAAGCTCTAAAACGGTTAAACGCTCCACCTTAATATTCAATCCTTGACATTAGGTGTTAATTGCCAACACCATTTAGTAGAATTACTCTCGGATTACCAGGTTTGACTATCGGAATAACAGGATAGATGAAGCTATTGGCATAGCTGTTCGTCATCCAAAGAAGCTAGTAACGTTCTAAACGGCCTTATTGGCGAGTTTGCCACTCATGAATGAAAATTGCATGTCCTGCAGATAAAATGTGTACTAATCTGTATCCGTGAACATTTAGCACGGCACTCGCTATAGCGGAATATGCACTCCTACTGTACGGTATTCGGTAAGATGAAGGACCATATACGAATTGGTAATGATATCCGACTGCTTCACTCTCTACCTTAATATTCATACCGTGAATTGTGGTGTCAATTGCAAAACTGCTCAGCCGCTTTTCTCCGTAACATCTTGTGTGACTCTCGGTATCACAGGATAGGTGAAGCTATTGACTTAGCGCTGAGCGACACTCAAGAAAGGTAGTAGTGATCTCCAACGGTTTGACCCTCGAGCTTCTAGTTCACTCATGAAATTAAGGATCCCGTCACTAAAATGTATGCTACTTTGTTTCTTCGAACATGAAGTTATACTCTCGATACGGCCGCTTGGGTACTCGGAAGGTAAGGTATCAGGATGAAGTTTGACATTATACCACTGGGTAATGTTCTCAAACGGATTAACGCTCTACTTTAATATACATACCATGAATTATGGGGTCTGCTATAATACTCAAACCGAGTATTAAGGTGTCTATAGCCAATACTGTTCAACAGATTTACTCCAGGCATACATGCTGCGACTCTCGGTAGCACAGTATATGTGTTGTTATTAACCTTGTCCCTCGAATCTCAATGAAGTTATTAACGTTCTCGATCGTTTTGAGCCTCAATGCCGATAATTATACACAAACATGTGGTATCTGTTTGCTAAAATGTACGGTAATTTCTTTCCGGGACCTTCCAGTAGTACACTGGCTACAGGGGGATAGGTTCTCGGAAAGTAAGGCATTCCGTGAATGGAATGACATTATATGAAGGGGTAACGTTCCCGAATAGTTTGACATTCGATCTTCTAACTGATGCACGAAATTACGGTGTCCGTGACTAAAATGTATACTAGATCGTATATCCGAACACGTTGTTGAACTCTCGATACAGCGGGTTTGTTTTTCGGAGGATAAGGTCTTCGGTACAACGTTCAACTTTAATCCAATTGTTCCAATTGTTCCAAACGGTCTCAATAGATTTTACGCTGTATTTAGTATGCAAATCGTGAATTAAGGTGTCTATTACCAACACTGTACATCGGATTCCCTCTTGGAATACCTGGTTTGATTCTCGGAATCAGAGGATAGGTGATGCTATACATTTAGCCGTTCGTTTCTCATTGAAAACCCCAATGTTCTACAGCGTATTGACGCTTAATCCTCTAATTCGTGCATGAAAGTATGGTGCTCGTCACAAAACTGTATAGTTTTTCTTACCCCTGAAACGTTGTAATATTCTCGATGCAGCGGTTTAGCTTCACCGAAGGTTAAGGCTCTCGGTAAAGTGTTTCACCCTACACGAATAGCTAATGTTCTCCTACGGCTTGAAGGCCTGCCTTAATATTCAATCCGTGAATTAAGGTGTCCATTACCAAAACTGTTCTTCGGATTGACTACCGTAATTCCTGGTTTGCCTCTGGCGATCGCAGGATGGGTGAAGCTATTCATGTAGCCGTTCGTCTTTCCCAGATGGTGGCAATGTTTGCCACTTGATCTTGTGACACATACATGAAGATATGCTGCCCTTCACTGAGATCAAGGCTTATTTCTTTCTGTGATCACGATCTTATTCTCTCGATGAAGCCGCTGAGGTTCGCGGAAGGTAAGGCCTCCGGCAAACCGTTTGATTCTATTCCAATTTGTAACGCTCTCATACGATTCGACGCTTTGCTTTAAATTCAAACCGTGAGTTAATGTGTCTATTGCCAAAACTGTTCAGCGGCTCCTAGAAAAACAGATATGACTCTACCGAATCGCAGGATAGCTGAAGCTATTGTCTCAGACGATCGACTAACAAACAAGGTGGTAACGTTCTCGAATGCTTTGATACTAGGTCTTCTAATTCAATCATGAATTAAAGGTGACGTCCCTAAATTGTATACCAGTGTGTTTCCCTAATCACGTTGCTATACTCTCGGAGCGCCGTATTAGCTTCTAGCCCGGTAGGGCATTCGGAAATACGTTCGACATTATAGCAATTAGTAACCTTCTCAACAGGTGTGTCGATCTATTTTAGTATGCACTCCGCGAATTAACTTATCTATGGCCAATACTGTACAGCAAATTTACTCCCGGAATATCTGGTTTGACTCTTGGAATCACAGGATAGGTGGAGTTATTGACCTATCTGTTCGACTCTCTAAGAAGGTGGTGTGGTTCTGTAACTGTTTTACAATCGATATTGTAATTCATGCACGAATTTAACGTGCCAATCACTGAAATGAGTACTAATTTCTTTCTCTGGAAACGAAGTTATACTCCCGTTACAGCGAGCCAGGTTCTCGGAAGGTAAGGCCTTCTCCAAAAAGAGTGACTCTATACCAATTGGTAATGATCTCCTACTTTTTGTCTTTCTACGTTAATGTACAAGCCGTGAATTATCGTGTCAATTGGCTATATAATTCAGCCGATTTTCTCCCGTAATGGCGGGTCTGACTCCCGGAATCACAGGATAGGTGAAAGTATTGCCTTAGCTGTGCGAACTTTAACGAAGGTGGTTACGTTCGCGCACGTTTTGACGCTCGATCTTCTATTTCATACATGAAATTAAGGAGCCCCGTACTAAAATATATTCTCGTTTGATCCTCTGAATACCTAGTTACAATCTCAATACCACGCGTTATGCTTTTGCTCGGTATGGTCATCTATAAGACGTTTGACCTTATATCAACTGGAAACGTTCTCAAACGGTTTGCCGTTGTACAGTAATATTCAAACCGTGAGTAAAGGAGTCAATTGCCAATATCCTGCAGCGGATTTACTGTCCATTTTCTAGGCTTGCCTCTCCGAATCACTAGATAGGTGAAGCTATTGACTTAGCCGTTCGTCTGTCACAGAAGGTGACAACGTCCTAGAACAGACTGTCCGACGATCTTTTGATTCATGCATGAAATTAAGGTGACTGTCACTCAAATGTATGCAAATTTGTTCCTCTGAACGCGCGGCAATACTCTATATACAGCGAGTTATGTTCACGGACGGAAAGGCAATCGGTATAGTGTCTCTATACCAATTTTTAATGATCTCAGTCAGTTTGCCTTTCTGTCTTAATATTCAAACCGTGAATTAATGTGCGTATTGCCAATGATGTTCAGCGATTAACTCCCAGAATACCAGGTTAGACTCTGGGAATCACACGGTAGGTGACGCTATTGACTTAGCTGTTCAGCTATCACAGAAATTGGCAATGTTCTCGAGCGGCTTGGCCGAAAGTCGTAAACTTCATACATGGAGTTAAGGTGCCCGTCACTGGAAATGAATACAAATTTGATTCTCTGCAAAGGATGTTATACTATCCATACAGCGTGGTCATTTTTTTCGGGCGGTAAGGTGATCGGTTAAACGATCGCCTTTATAGAAATTGGTATCGCTCTCAAACGGTTTTAAGCACTATTCTAGTATTCAAATCGTGAATTAACGTGTCTACTACCGAAACTGTTCAACGGATTTACTCCCGGAATGCCTTTTCTGGCTATCGGAATCTCATGATAGGAGAAGATATTGACATACCCGATCGTCTCTTTTTGAAAGTGGCAACGTTCCCGTGCGGCGTGACTCTCACTATTCTAATTCATTCATGAAGGTAAGGTGCCCGTCACTGAAATGATTACTAATCTCTGTCTCTGATCACGATGTTATCCTCTCGACAAGTCGGGTTAGTTTCACCGGTGATAGGGCTATCAGTAAAATCTTTGATCCTATACCAATTGCTAACGTTCTACAACGGTTTAACGTGCCGCTTTAATATTCAAACCGTGAATTAAGTTGCCTATTGCCAATACTGCTCAGCGTATTTACTCTGGGATTAAATGGTTTGACTCTCAGTATCGAAGGATCGGAGACGCTATTGACTTACCAGTGCGACTCTCCAGAAAGTTGGTAACTTTCTCCAAAGGTTTCACACTCGAAATTCTTATTCATATATGAAATTAAAATGGCCATCACTGAAATGCATACTAATATGCTTCTGTGAAAACGAAGTTATGCTCTCGATACAGCGGGTTACCTTCTCGGAAGGTTAGGTATTTGGTAAGAAACATGACTTTATACAAGTTGGTATTGTGCACCGACTACTTGACTTAATACATTAATGCTTATACAGCGAAATGAACTGTCTGCTACCATATCTTATCAACGGATTATTCACGGAATACAACGTTTGCATCTCGGAATCACAGGATAGGATACGGTGTTCACATAACCGATCGGCTCGCGAGGACGGTAGTAAAGTTCGCGATCGGTTTGACTCACGATCTTCTAACTCTTACATGAAATTGAGGATGCCATCACTAAAATATATACTAATATGCTTCCCGGAACACGATGGTATAATCTCGGTGCAGCTTGATAGGCTTTCGGTGGGTAAGGGCTTCAGTAAAGCGTTTGACTTTATACCTATTGGTAGCATTCTCAAACGGATTGACGATCTACTTTATTATTCATACCGAGAATTATGGGGTCCATTGCCTATGGAGTCCAGCGGATTTAGTCCCGGAATACCTGGTTTGACTATCAGTATCGCCGTATCGGTGACGCTATTGACTTAGCTTTGCGAATCACAAGAAAATTGGTAATTTTCTGCATCGGCTTGCACCTCGATCTTCTGATATATACATGAAGTTAAGGTGGACGTCATTAAAATGTGTGCTAATTTGGTCCTCTGAACACGATGATATACTCTCGATACGGCAGGTTAGCATCTCTGAACGTAGGGCTATCGGTAACGTGTTCGATTTTTTACCAATAGGTAACGTTCTACAACGGTTTGACGATCTGCTGTGATATTAAAATCGTGAATTAAGGTGTCTATTGCCAAGACTGTTCAGCAGATTTACTCCAGGCATTCCTTAAGCGACTCCCTGTAGCACAGGATATGTGAAACTATTAACTTTGACCTTCAAATCCCAAAGAAGATAGTAACGCCCTCGATCGTTTTGAGCCTCGATGCCTGTAATAATGCACAAATATGTGGTGTCCGTTCGCTAAACTGTATAGTAATTTGTTTCCGTGACTTTCGAGTAGGACACTGGCTACAGGGGGATGGGTTCTCGGAACGTAAGGTATTCGGTGAACGGAATGACACTATATGAAGGGGTAATGGTATCCGACGGTTTGACACCGTACCTCAATATCCATACAGTGAATAAAGGTATCAATTTCCAATACCCTTCAGCGGATTTATTCCCGTATTTCCTTATTTGACTCTCAGAATCACTGGATAGGTGAAGCTATTGACCTAGCCGTTGATAAATCGCAAAACGTGGTAACGTTCCCGAACGGTTTGACGTTCGATCTTCTAATTGATGCACGAAATTGCGGCGTCCGTCCCTAAAATATAGACTAGATCGTACATCCGATCTCGTTGTTAAACGCTCGATACAGCGGGTTAGTTTTTCGGATAATAAGGAATTCGGTACAACGTTTAACTTTATACCAATTATTAACGTTCTCAAATGGTTATACGATGTATTTTAATATTCCAGTCGTGAATTATGGTGTCTATTACGAACACTGTTCAACGGATTTACTCTCGGAATACCTGGTTTGACTCTCGGAATCACGGGATATGTGATGCTATACATTTAGCTTTTCGTCCCTCACAGAATGTGGTAATGTTCACGAACGGTTTGACAGTCGATCTTCTGTTTTATACACGAAATTGACGTGACTGACACTAAAATACATGCATTTGTTTCTCTGAGCACGACGTAATACCTTCAATGGAGATAGTTGGGTTCCCGGTATGCAGTAAAATGCTTGGCTCTATACGAACAGGAAACGTTCTTCTACAGTTTGACGCTCTGCGTCAATACTCAGACCGTGGATCAAGGTGACTATTGCCAATACCTTTCAGCTAAGTTACTCCCGGAACACCTGGTTTGACTCTCGTTTTCACAGGAACGGTGAAGCTTTTGACTTAGCCGTTCGAATCTAAATGACGTTGGTATCGTCCTCGAACGGCTTGACGCTTGACGCTATATTGCATACATGAAATTATGGAGCCCGTCCCGAAGATGTGTGCCGATTTGTTTCTCTGAACACGAATTTATACTCGTGCAATAGCAGATGTTGTTTCTCGGATGAGAAGATTTTCTGCGAAAGCTTCGGCTGTATAGCAAGTGATTACGTTCTCGAACGGTTTGGCTCTCGTCATCAATATTCGTACAGTGAATTAAGATGACCATTGGTTACTCTGCGCAATGTGTAGACTCCTGGTATACCTTGTTTGACTCTCGGAATCATAGGATAAGTGATGCTAATAACTAAGGCGTTCGATTCTCAACTGCGGTTATAACGTTCCCGAAGGATTTTACCCTCGATATTGTAGGTCATACATGAAATTAAGGTGACCGTCACTAAACTAGATAATAATTTGTATCTGTGATCACGAAGGGAAGCGGGTTAGATTCGTGCAGGGTAAGGTTTTCCGTAAACGTTTTGACATACCAATAGGTAACGTTTAACAAGTGATATATGTTGTACCTCAATATTCAAACCGTGATTTACTGAGTCCATTGCCAGTATGTGTACAGTTTGTTGACTCTCGGAATGTCTGGTTTGCCTTTCTGAATCACAGGACAGGTGAAGATATTGAGTTAGCTGTTCGACTACCAAATAAGGTGGGATTGTTCTCAAACGGTTTGTTTCCCGATTATTCTTTCACACACAAATTAGTATACATTCTAGAGACGCACACATTATTTTCATTTCCCTGAAGACGAAGTTATACGCGCGATGCAGCGCGCTTTGTTTTCGGAATATAAGGTATCCGGTAAGGAGTATGACGTTGTACCAATTGGTGGCATTCTCAAACGGATTGACGCTGTACTTTAATATACATACCGTGAATTATGGTGTCTATTGCCAATGCTGTTCCCGGAGTTCTTGGTTTGACTCAAGTAATCACAGGATAGGTGAGGCTACTGACTTAGCCGGCCCACTCCCTATGAAGGTGATAACGTTCTCGAACGTCGTGAACCTGGATCTTCTAATTCATACATGAAATTAAGGTCCCCGACTAAAATGCATACGAATTTCCTTTTGTGAACACGAAGTAACGCTCCCGATGCAGAGGGTTAGCTTAACGGAAGGCAAGGCCTTCAGGAAATGTTAGACTACATACCAGTACGAAACCTTCCACATCTCTTTGACTCTGTACCTTAATATTCATAGCCTGATATTGTGTGTCAAATGCCAATGGTGTACGGCGGATTAACTCCAGGAATACTTAGCTTAGCTCGAGGAATCACAGGATGCGTGAAACTATTGACTTAGTCGTTCGTACCTCAGAGAGGGTGGTAACGCTCGCGAACGTTTTGACCTTCGATCTTCCAATTCATACACGATGATAAGGTGCCAGTCACTGAAATTATTTCTATTTGGCTTGTCTGATGACGAAGTTATACTCATCATACAGTGGACTAGCTTCTCGAAAGCAAAGGCTTTCGGCACAGAGTTTGGCCCTTTGTGATTAGGTAACGTTCTACAACGGTCTGACGCTTTAGTTTAATATTCAAACCGTGAATTAAATACTATTTTCCCTCTTTGAACACGGATTTATAC
>NIJG01004129.1:0-14615 GCA_002201625.1 Euglossa dilemma
AGAAGGCGGTACCTTCAGCGAATCTCATCGGCTTCATCGAGAAATTAAGTTAGTGTTCAGAGAAAGAAATTAGTACACTTTTCTGTGACGTGCACCGTAACTTCATGTATGAAATAGAAGATTGACGGTAATATCGTTCGAGAACATTTCCACCTTCATTGAGAGGCGAACGGCTGAGTCTAAATCTTCTGCTATCCTGTGATTCCCAAAGTCAAACCAGGAAAACCAGGAGTACATCCGTCAACAGTTTTCACAATGGACACCCTATTTCACGGTATGAATATTAAATGATGGAGACAAACCGTTGGAGGGCATTAGCAGATGGTGTGACGTCAATCCTTTTACAGGATACATTACCCTCCATGAACCTAACCCGCTGTAGCAAGTGTCTTGCATAGTGTTCACAGGAACGTATTAGTAGAAATTATAGCAGACAGACACCTCAGTTTCACGTATAAATAGAAAAATCGTGAGTCAAACCGTTCGATATCGTTACAACTGTCTTTGATAGTCGAACAGCTATGGCTATAGTATCACCTGTACTGTGATTCCAAGAGTCAAACCAGGTATTCCCGGAGTAATGGTTGGCAATAGACATCTCAATTCACGATTTGAATATTAGAGCAGGCCGTCAAGCCGGTATAGAACATTAACTATACTTGTAGGATTAAGCATCTTACAGATTGCTTTTCCCTCCTAAAAACTGACCCTTTCTCTCGAGAGAATAACCTCGTGCTTAGAGTCAGAAATTAGTCTCCATTTCTGTGACGGGCACCTTAACGTCATGTATGAATTACAGGATCCAGACTCAAACCGGTTGATAACGTTGTCACTTTCTTTGGGAGGCGAACGGCTGTGTCAATAGCTTCGTGTATCCTGTGATTCCGAATGTCATACCAGGTATCCCTGGAATATACCTGCTGAACAGTATCGGACGTAGCCACCGGAATTCACGATCTCACTATAAATGCAGATCGTCAAACCATTGTGGTATGTTACCAATTGCTGTAGAGTCATCCGTTTTACGAAAGACCTTGCCCTCCGAAAAAATGATCCGCTATATCCATAGTACAATTTCGTGTTCTGGGAAAGAAATCGGTCTTCACTTCAGTGACTGGTACCTTATCTTCATGTATGAATAAGAAGAACGAATGTTACACCGATCGACAACGTTACCACTTTCATTGAGAGTAGCATAGCTAAAGCAATAGCTTCACCTATCCTGTGATTCCGACAGTCAGACAAGTCATAACGGGAGTAAATCCGCTGAATCCTTTAGGTAATTGACGCCATAATCCACGGCATGAACATTAAAGCAGAGAGTCAAGCTGTCGGAGATCATTATTAATTTTTATTGAGTCACTCTTTTTACCAAAGTCTGTTCACTCCGAAAAAATATCCTGCCTTATCGAAATAATATTTTCGTGCCCATGGAAACAAATTAGAATACATTTTAGTGACGTATACCTTAATTTCATGTATGAGTTACAACAGCGACAGTCAAACTTTTCCACAGCTTTACTGCCTTCTTCGAGAGCCAAACTTCTAGATCCATAGCTGTACCTATCCTGTGATTCCGACGGTCAAACAAGGCATTCCGGGAGTTAATCCGCTGTACACTACTCGCAACGGACACCTTAATTCAGGGTATGAATATTCAGATAAGGCGCCAAAGCTTTGTAGGGCTTTGCTTATTTGTGTACATTTAATCTTTTTATAGAGAGCCAAACCTACTGTGAACCAAACCCGCCGCACAGAGAGTGTAACTTTGTGCACAAAGAAACAGATTTGCTTACATTTTACAGACGGGCTCCATTACTTCATGCATGAATTAGAAGATCGAGGGAAAAACCACTCGTGAACGTTGCCTCCTTCCGTGAGAGACGAACGGCTGATTCAATAGGTTCAACCTATACTTGTTATTCCGTGAATCCGCTGAACAGTATTGGCAATAGAAACCTTAATTCACGGTTTGTAAGTTAAAGAAGAGCGTCAACATATTTGAGAACGGTACCAATTGCTACAAAGTCAAACGTTTCACCGAGGACTTTACCTTCCGCGATCCTAACTCCCTGTATCAGGAGCATAACTCCGTGTTCAGAGAAACACATGGGTTTGATCAATTGTGACCCACTCCTTAATGTCATCTACGAACTAGAAGATCAAGGGACAAACGGTTCGAGAAAGTAGTCACCTTTTCGAAAGGGGCACAGATACGTGAACAGCTTAACCTATCCTGTTATTCGTCGTGACAAGCCAGGTAATACTGGAGTAAATGCTCTGAACACTATTGGCAATACACACTTTAATTCCCGGCATGAAGTGATAGTAGCGAGTCCACACGTAGGAGAACGTTACCAATTGGTAAAAAATCATTAATTTTGCACAATACCTTTCCTTCCGAGAAACAGGACCGCTGCAGCGATTGTCTTGCGTAGTGCTCACGGAAACAAATGAGTTGATATTATTGCAGAAGCACACCTTATTATCACATATGAATTAGAAGATCGAGTGACAAACCATTCGAGATCGTTCCCTCCTTCTTTGTGAGTGGAACGGCTAATTCAATAGCATCTCCCATCCTACGTTTCCGATAATCAAATCAGGTATTCGGGAGTAACTACGCTGTACAAAATTGACAACAGACCCCTCTATTCACGGTATGAATATTAAAGTACTGCGTCAAATTGTTTGAGTGCGATGCCTATTTGATTAAAGTCAAACGCTTTACTGCAGAACTTACAAGCCAAAAACATAACCACCTGTGTCGAGAGTATTACTTCATGTACAGAAAATTAAATTGGAATTCATTACGGTAATGTTCACCTCATCTTTGTGTATGAATTAGAAGATCGAGGGTCAAACCGTTCGAAAACATTACCACCTGCCGTCAGAGATAGACGGCTGAGTCAATAGCTTCACACATCCTGTGATTCCGAGAGACAAACCTGGTAAACCGGGAGTAAATCCGCTCAACAGTATTGGCAGCAGTATTGGCAATGTGCGGAGTCAAAACGTTGTAGTGGGTTAGATAATGGTAGAGGGTCGAACTTTATACCTACATCCTTAATATCCACGAACCTAACCCGCTGCATGGAGAGGATAACTACATGTTCAGAGATACAAATTTGTGTATGTAGTAGTGACGGTCGCCTCAATAGCATGTACGAGTATCAATATCGAGGGTCAAACCGATCGAGAACGTACCACCTTCTGTGAGAAACGAACGGATAAATCAGTAGTTTCACCTATCATGCGAATCTGCGAGACAAACCATGTGTTACAGGAGTAGATACGATGAATGGTATTGGCAACACATACTTTAATTCACAGAATCAATCTGAATGTCCCGAGGTCAGGCCGTTGTCGAACGATACATATTGGCACAGAGTATAACATTTACCGAAAGCCATACCTTCCGAGAACCTACCTCGCTATATCGAGAGTATATACGTGTTCAGTAAAAGACAATAGCATACGTTTCAGTGACGGGTACGTTGGTTTCATGTATGGAATGGATTATCTAGTGTCAAACCGTTGGGAAACGTGACCACCATGTTTGTGATTCGAACGGCGAAGTCAGTAGCCTCACCTATCCTGTGACTTCGAGTGCCGAGCCAGGTATTCCGGGAGTAAATCCGGTGATATGTATTGGCAACAGGAACGTTAATTCACTGTTTGAATATCATGGAAGGGCGACAAAACGTTGTAGAACGGCACGTACTCATATACAATCAATCATTATACCGAAGGCCGTACCTTCCATGAAGCCCATCCCACTGTTGGGAATGCCTTGCTTAGTGTCCGTGGATACAAAATAGTAGATATTTTAGAGCGGGGCACGTTAATTTCATGTATGGATTAGAATATCGATGGTCAAACCATTCTAGGACGTCACCACCTTCTGTGAGAGACGATAGGCTAAATCAATAGCTTCACGTATCCAGTGTTTCCGAGAGTCTAATCAGGTATTCAGCTAGTTATTGTGCTGTTCAGTATGGCCATTGGGCACCCTATTTCACAGGATAAATATTAAAGTACGCAGTAAACCCTTGTAGCACGTTACCTATTGGTGTAGATTCAAACCTTTAACCGATGGTCTTACCTTCTACGAAGCTACCCCGCAGTATCGAGAGTATATCTTCCCGCAGAAAGAATGAAATTGGTACTCATTGCGGAGACGTTGACCGCAATTTCTTGCATAAATCATAAGATCGAGTGTTAAACAGTTCGAGATCGTTACTGCCCTCTTCGCTGTACAAACAGCTAATTCTATAGCTACACCTATCTTGTGATTCCGAGAGTCATATCAGGTAATACGGGAGTAAATCCGCTCAACAGTACAGGCAATTGACACCTTAATTCACGGTATAAATATTAACGTAGACATATCAAACCGTCGGAGAACATTACAAGATGGAATAATATCATTCCTCCTACCGAATACCATATCGTCCGAGAAGCTAACCCGCCATATCGTCAGTATAACTTCGCGTTCAGAGGATCAAATTAGTAAACATCTTAGTGACGCAGAAGTAAGTCAGTATCTTCATATCCCTGGTGATTCCGAAAGTCGAACTAGATTTTCCGGGAGTAAATGCTCTGAAAAGTATTGTAAATTAACACANTGGACGTCAATACGCTGCAGGACCAAACCTATTATTTGTATATTTCTTCCGTGAATTACGATTTCCATTGTCAATACTGATCAGCGGATTTACTCCTATATAGCCTGACATGACTTTCGGAATCACATGACAGTTCAAGCTATTGGCCTAGCCGTTTGTCTCATTAAAAAGGGTGGTAACGATCTCGATAGGTTAGACTACCGATATTCGTATTCAGACGTGAATTTAAGGTGCCGTTACTAAAATGAATTCTAATGTGTTTCCCTAAGCACAAAGTTATACTCTCGATACAGCTGGTTAGGATATGGCACTGTAAGACTTTCTGAAAAACGTTTGACATTACAACAATTGGCAACGTTCTCACTCGGTGTGATGCTCTATTTTAATATGCAATGCGTGAATTATGGTGTCTATTCCCAATACTGTTCAGCGGACTTGCTTTCGGAATACCAGGTTTGACCCTCCGGATCAAAGGATAGGGAACGTTATTTATTTAGCCGTTCGACTCTCACAGAAGGTGGTAACGTTCTCGAACGGGTTGAACATCGATCTACTAATTCAAACATGAAATTAAGGTGACCGTCACAAAAATGTAAATTAATTTGATCCTCTGAGCATGATGTTAAACTCCCGATACAGTGGGTCAGGCTTTCGGTGGGTAAGATCATCAGTAAGATGTTTGACTTTATACCAATTGGTAATGTTCTCAAAATTATTGACCATCTAATTTCAATTCTAACCGTGAACTAAGGCATTCGTTGTCAGTACCGTACAGTGCATTTAATCCCGTAATTCCTGATTTGTCTCTAGGAGTCAGATCACATGTGAGGCTATTCACTCATCAGTTCGACTCTCTAAGAAAATGGCAACGCTCCTGAGCGGTCTCACACTCAACCTTCTAAGTCATACATGAAATTATGGTGCCTATCACTAAAATGCATAATAATGAATTTCTCTGATCGCGAGGTCATTCTCTCGATACTGCAGGTTATGCTCTCGGAATGTTAGACCCTCTGTAAAGGTTTTACTCTGTACGAATAGGTAAGTGATATAACGCTTTGACGGACTACCTTAATATTCAAACCTTGAACTATGGCGTCTATTGCCAATTCTGTACCGGGCATTCATTCCCGTAGTACCGCGTTTGACTCTCGGAATCCCAGGATATGTAAAGATATTGTGTGTGCCGTTCGAATCTGTAAGAAGGTGGTATCGAACTCGAACAATTTGACGCTCGATCTTCTAATTCATATTTGAAAGTAAGATGTGCTTCTGCTATAATGTTCACTGAACTGTATGAGTGAGCACAAAGCATGACACTCGCAACAGCGTGACATGATGTCGGAAGGTATGTTTTTCGGTAAAAGGAATGGCTTAATACGAATTGTTAATGTCTGCCGACGGTACGACACTATACCTTAATATTCATACACTGAATTAAGGTGTCTATTGCCAATACTCTACAGCGCATACACTCCCGGAACATCTGGTGTAACTATTGTAATCACAGGGCAGGAGAAGCTATTGGCTTAGCCGCTAGTCTGTGACAGACGGTGGTAACGTCCTCGATCGGGTTGACTATCGTTCTTCTGTTTCATACATGAAATTAAGGCTTCCGTCTCTGATGTGAATAATAATTTCTTTCCCTGTGCACGTAGTTATATTCTCGATGCAGCTGGTGAGGTTCGCGGAAGGTAAGGCCATCTGCAAAACGTTTGACGTTATAGCAATTGGTATCGTTCTCAAACGGTGTGTGGCTCTATTTTCATATTCAAACCGTAAATTCAGGTGTCTGTAGCCAATACTCATCGGCGGATTTATTCCAGGGATACCTGCTATTACAGTCGGAGACACAGGATATCTGAAACCATTTACTTAGCCGATCAAATCTTATAGAAGCTTGTAACAGTCTCGTACGGTGTGACACTCGATCTTCTAATTCATACTTGAAATTAATTTGGCTGTCGCAAAAACGTACACTAATTCGTCCAACTGAACAGGAAGTTACACTCTGTATACAGCGGGTTATGTTCTCGGAGTGTATGCTCTACTGTAAAGAGTATGACGGAATGCCAATTGGTAATGTTCTCCGTTGGTTCGACTCTCCACTTTAATATTCATACCGCGAATTAATGAGTCTAATGCCAATACTGATCAGCGGATTTACGACAGGCATACCTAGTTTGGCTCCCGGAAATGCAGTATAGTTGAAGATACTGACATAGGCTTTCGAATCTCAAAGATGTTGGTAACGTTCTCGAACTGTTTGACGACCGACCTTCCAATTCTTACATGTAATTAAGCTGCCCGTCACTCAAATGTATACTAATTTGTATCTCAGAACAGGAAGCTATACACTCGATACAGCGTGTTTGGTCCTGGGATGGAGAGGCCTTCGGCAATATGTTTGAAACTGTACCAATATGGAACCTTCTACAATGGTTTGACTATGTACGTTAATAATTCTACCGTGAACATGGGTGTCTGTTGCGAATACTGTACAGTGGATTTATTCCCTGAATACGTGCTTTGACCGTCGGAATCACGGGATATCGGAAGCTATTGACCTATCCTGTCGACTGTAAAATGAGGTGGTTACGATCTCGTTCTGTTTGATTCCCGACATTGCTATTCATACATGGAAATAACGTGTGCGTCTGCTGTAATATTTACAAATTTGGTTCCTTCAACATTAAGCATGGGACTCGCTACAGCGTGTTAGGTTCTCTTACGGTAAGGTATTCGGTAAAATTACTGACATTGTACGAATTGGTAATGTTCTTCGACAGTATGACACTCTACTTTAATATTAATAGCCTGAATTACGGTGTCTATTACCAATAATGTTCAGTGGATGTAATCCAGGAATGCCTGGTTTGGCACTTGGAATCGTCGGATAGGGGAAGACCCCCGATCTCCTAATTCATACGTAACGTTAAGGTGACCATCACTGAAACGCAGACTTATTTCTTTCTCTGAGCATCAAGTTATACTCACTACGCGGCAGGTTAGCTTCTCCGAAGGTAAGTTGATCGTTAAAGTGATTGACTTTATTTCAATTGGCGTTGCTCTCACACGGTTTGAGGGTCTACTTTAATATTCAAACCGTGAATTAAGGCGTTATTGCCATGACTGTTCAGCGGATTAACTACCGAGATACCTGGTGTCACTCTCGAAATTTCGGGGCAGGTGAAGCTATTGACATTCCCATTCGCCTGCCACAGAAGGTGGCATCGTTCACGAGATGTCTGACACTCGATCGTCAAATTCCTACATGAAAATGCTGTGTCCATCACTGAAATAATTGCCAATGTACTTCTCTAATTACAATGTTGTACTCTCGATGCGGCGGGATAGCTTCTCCGAAGGTAGGTATATATATATATAAATGTCTGAATCTGTACCAATAGGTATCGTTCTACAACGCTTCGACACTCTGTTTTAACTATCAAACCGTGAATTATGGTAAAATATTCCAGTAACATTCAACGGATTTACTACCAGTATAGCTTGTAGACTACCGGAATTACAGGATACGTGAGGCTACTGACTTGGCCCTGGGACCCTAAAGAAAGGTCGAGCCGTTCTCCAACTGTTATACTATCGATGTTCATATTCATACATGAAGATACGCTGCCCATTACTAAAATATGCACTAATTTAAATCACTGTGTACGAAATTATACTCTCCGAATAGCGGCATTTGGTTCTGGGAGGGTAAGTTCTTCGGTAAAATTGGACTTCATAGCAATTGGTATGGTTTTCAAACGGTTTACACTCTGCTTTAATATTCAACCCATCACTTAATGTGTCCATTGCAAACAGTGTACAGCGGACTGACACCAGGAATACCAGGTTTGACAATCGGAATAACAGGATATGTGGAGCCGTTGACTTAGCCGTTCGAATCTCAAAGAGGGTGGTTACGTTGTCGAACTGTGCGACTCACGATCTTCTAATTTGTACATGAAATTAAGCTGCTCGTCACTGAAATGAAGAATACTTTCTTGCTCCAATCACGATGTTATACTCTCGCTGACGGCGCTGAGTATCGCGGAAGGAAAGGCCTTCGGTAAAAGGTTTGACTGTATACCAATAGGTGACGTTTTCAAACGGCTTCTCTCTGTGTTTTAATATTTATACCGTGGAATAGGGTGTCCATTCCCTCTACTGTACAGCGGATTTACTCCAGGAATACCTCGTTTGGCTCTAGGGATCACTGGATTGGTGAAGCTGTTGGCATAGCCCATCGATTCCCAAAAAAGGTGCTAACGTTCTCGGTATGTTTGACACTTGACCTTCGAAATCATTGATGAAATTAAGGTGCCCGGCACTAAAATGTATACTCATTTGTTCCCCTCAACACCTCGTTATACTCTCTGCACAGCGCCTTGTGCTTTCGGACGGATAGGTCACTAATAAAACGTTTGACTTTGTACCAATTTGAAACGTTCTCAAACGGTTTGTCGCTCTAGATTAATATCCAAACCAGGAAGTAAGGCGTCAATGGCCAATACTGTTCAGCGGATTTACTCCGAATACCTGCTTTGTCTCCTGGAATCACAGCATACGTCAAACTATTGACTTGGCCGTTCGACTCTCACAGTAGGTGGAAACATTCTCGAACGGATTGTCACTCGATTTAGATATTTATACATGAAAATGTTCTGTACTACTGCAAAAAGGTCTGCTAATATTTCTCCGTGCACAATAAGTTAGACCCCCGTTACAGCGGGTTAGGTTCTCTTAAGGTAATGTATTCGGAAAAAGGAACGACTTTATTCGAATTGGTAATGTCCTCCGACGGCTTGACTGCATTCATGAATATTCATGCCGTGAATTAACGTGTCAGTTGCCAATCCTCGTCAGCTGATTTACGCCCTTATTACCTGATATGACTCTCGCAGTCAAATGATAGGTACAGCTATTAACTTAGCCGTTCGAAAATCATAAAGGGAGGTAACGTTTCCGAAGTGCTTGACACTCGTTCTTCTAATTCATAATAAAATTAAGGTCCCCGTCACTAAAATGTTTACTAATGTGTTTCCCAAATCACGAAGTTATGCTTTCGATTCAACGGGCGAGGGTTTCGGAGGGTAAGGGCCTCGGTGAAGTGTTTTACTCTATACTAGTTGTTATCGTTCTACAACAGATGGACTCTGTATATTAATATTCGATCAGCAAATTGAGGTGTCCACTGCCAATACTGATCAGCGGATAACCTCCAGAAGTACATGGTATGACTCCCGGAATCACCTGTTAAGTGCAGCTAATGACTAAGCCGTTCAGAACTCAAGCCAGGTGGTAACGTTCAGGAACGGCTTGACCCTCGCTTTTGAAATTCAAACATTAAACTATGGTGCCCACCACATAAATGTATACTAATGTGTTTCTCTGAACACGAGGTTGTACTCCCGACACGGCGGGTTATCTGCACCGCAGGTAAGGCATTCGGTAAAATGTTTGACTCCATACCATTAGGTATCGCTCTGCAGCGGTTTGACGGTGTACTTTCATATTTATAATTGAGGTGTCTACCGTTAATATTGATAAACGTATTTACTCCCGGAATACCTGGTTTGTCTCACGGAATCGCAGTATACGTGAGGCTATTGACTTAGCCGTTCGAATCTCAATGAAGTTGGTAATGTTCCCAAACGGTTCGCGCTCTATTTTAATATCCAAATCGTCAACTAGAGGTGTCTGTTGCGAATAGCGTACAGCGGATTGACTCCAGGAATACCTGTTATGACAATCGGAATAACAGAATAAGTGAAGCTACTGACTTAATTCTCAAAATGGGTGGAAACGTTCTCCATCAGTTTGACACACGATATTTATATTCACAATGAAATTGAGATCCCCGTCATTAAAATGATTACTAGTATGATCCTCTGAACAGGAAGTTATACTCACGACATGGAGGGTTTCCTTCTCGGATTGTAAGACCTTCGGTAAAAGGAATGCCTATATACGAATTGGTAACGTCCAACAATGGTCTGATAGTCTGCCTTAATATTGAGGCCTTGAATTAAGGTGTCTATAGCCAGTGCTCTTCAGCTGATTGACTCCCGGAAAACCTGGCTTGACTCTCGGAATCACAGGATAGGTGAAGCTATTGACTTAGCTGTAACGACTTAAAAAGAGTATGATAACGATCTCGAACGGTTTGACACTTGATCTTCTGATACATATATGGCGTTCAAGTGCCCGTCATTTAAATGTTTTGTAATTTGTTCAACCGAACATGATGTGTTATTCTCGATACAGCGGGTAAGCATCTCGAAAGGTAAGGCCTTCGGTAAAATGTTTGGCTCTATAAGAATAGGTAACGTTATGCCACGGTTTGACGCATTACTCTAATAATCAAACCATTAAGGGGTCTATTCCCAGTACTATTCAGCGGATATACACCCGGAATGCCTGGCTTGGCCCTCGGAATCACAGGATAGGTGAAGTTGTTGACTTAGCCCGTCGAGCGTCATTGAAGGTGGTAACGGTCTCGAAATGTTTGCCTCTTGATGTAGATAATTATACACAAAAATGTGGTGTCTGTGCACTAAAATGTCAACTAATTTGTGTCCGTGAACTTTAAGGCTGACACTCGCTACATCGGGTTTGGTTCTTGGATGGTAGGGTATTGGGTGAAGAAAATTAATTTATTTTGATTGATAACGTTTTCCGGCGGTTTGACTCAGCACCTAAATATTTATACCGTGAATTAAGGCATCTAAGGCCAATAATCTTCAGCGGATGTGCCTGGTGTGATTCCCGGAAGCACAGGATTGGTGATGAAACTGACATCGCCGTTCGACTCTCAATGAAGCTCTTTTGTTAACTGTTCGACTCTCAAGGAGGGAGATGACGTTCTCGAACATTTTGACCATCGAGATACTAATCAATACATGAAATTAAGGTGCCCGTCACTAAAATGTATACTAACTTTCTCCTGTGAGCACGCAGTTATACTCTGTATACAACGGGTTTTTATCTGTAAGGTCATCAGTAAAACGTTAGACTGTATACCAAATGGCAACGCTCACAAACAATTAGACGCTCATCATTAACACTCAATCCGTGAATTAAGGTTTCTATTGCCAATATTGCTCAGTGGGTTTACTCGCAGAATGCATGGTTTAACTTTCAGAATCACAGGACAGCAGAAGCTATTGTCTTAGCTGTTCGACTCTTAGCGTTCGTGGCAAAGCTCTGGATCAGTTGGACCATTGATCATTATAGTTCCGACATGAAATTAAGGAGCCTGTGACTAACATGCCTACTGATCCGCTTCTCCGAACACGAAGTTATACTCTCGGTACGGGGGGTTAGTTTCTGGGAGGGTATGTTCCTCGGTCAACGATTTGACTATATACCAGTCGGAAACATTCTCAAACGGTTTCACTATCTACCTTAATTTTCAAACCGTGAATTAAGGTGTCCTTGGCAATACTGTTCAGCGGATTGACTCCAGGAATATCTGGTTTGAATATCGGAATAACAGTACAAGTGAAGCTATTGATAGGCCGTTCGCCTTTCAAGGAATGTGGGGTCGTTCTGGAATGGTTTGACTGTGGACTTTTGCATTCATACATGAAAATAAGTGGTGTGCCTGATGAAATGTCTACTAATTTGTATCACATGACAGGAAGCTATATTCTCAATGCAGCTGGTTTTGATCTCGGAGGGTAAGGTTTCCGGTAAATCGTTTGACTTCAACCAGTTAGTATCGTTGTGAAGTGGTCTGACATTCTATTTTAATGTTCCGTTAATTGTGGTGTCCATTGCCAATAGAGTGGACAGCATTTACTCCTGCAATACCCGGTATGTCCCTCGAAATCAAGTGGCAGGTGATGTCAGTGGCTTAGCTGTTCGGGTCTCTCACAGAAGGTGGCATCGTTCTCGGGCGGTTTGACTCTCGATCTACTAATTCATACACGAAGATAAGGCGCCCTTACTGATGTGAATACTAATTTCTTTCCCTGAACACGAATTTATACTCTCGATACGGCGAGTTAGCTTCTCGACCGATAAGGCCATCGGTGAATCGTTTGACTTTATATCAATTGATAGGGTTTTCAAACGGTTGTACGCTCTACTCTAGTATTCAAACCGTGAATTAATGTGCTTATAGCCTAAACTCTTCAGCGTATTTACACCTGGAATACCAGGCTTGTCGCTCGGAATCACAGGATAAGTGATGCTGATGACTTAACCATTCTATTTCCAAACAAGGTGGTAACGATTTCGATCGGTTTGGCTCTCGATTTTGATATGTATTCATGGATATGTGGTGTCCGTCTGCTAATATGTTTAGTAATTTGTTTGCGTCAGCAACAAGCATGGCTCTCGCTACAGCCGTCTGGGTCGTCGGAAGGTGTGGAAGTCGATAAGAAGAATGACTTAATTCGAATTGATAATGTCCTCCGTCAGTTGAACTCTCTACTTTAATATTTATACCGTGAATTAAGGTTATGCTTAGTGTGAATTAGATGAATGTATGCTTATGACATTATTTTGATAAACTAATTGTTATTTTATATGATTGTCAGTATACGCACCGACGCTGTTTGAGCGACACGACTGGCGAGGTCTTGCTGTTGCGTTCGGTAGATTAGAGCGACACTACTCGATGGTCTTCATTAATTAAGTTAACCCTGATTTTGTACCGTATGCTTTGTTCAAAGTTTTTCATTTATTCTTGCATACTGTAATTTACTGTTATGATAACTTCGATTTTTTTCAAAATTCCAATCGTTAGTTTAAAGAGTTGCATTTCGTAGTAAAAGTGTCTTTGCAATTAGTTGAGCGAACATATGTTATATGTTAAACATATTGTTATTTTATGTAATGCTCTGTATACGCACCTACGCTGTACGAGCGGTACGACTGGCGATGTTTTTTAGATGCGTGCGGCTAATCGATGCGACACTACTGTATAATCTTCGTTAGTTTCTATAACCTTGATATTGTACCGCATGCATTTCCATCCAGTTTCCCATTTATTTATGCATATGGTTATTTACTATTATGATTGTTCCGATTGTTTTCAAAATTGTCAATTCTTGTTTTAAAAAACTGGACTTCTAAGTATTTGGACTTAGATAGTATTTGGACTACCAAATAATTGGACTTCTTTGGATGTAATAGAATGTACGTTTGTGACATTATTTTGTTAAACTTGCTGTTATTTTATATGATTGTCTGCATATGTACCTACGCTTCCTGGGCGGCACCACAAGAGTGGACGTGTAGTTGCGTTCGGCAGATCGGAGCGGCAGTACTGGCTGGTCTTCGTTAATTTATTTTACCATGGTATTGTACCGGCTGCGCCTTGTTCACATTTCTGTTTAATGCTGCATATGGTAATTTATTGTTCTGATATATGCGATTCTTTTCAATATTTCCTATCTTTAATTTTATATATTGTATCTGCTAGTAAGAGTATGCTTGGAATTAGTTGAGTGTACGTTTCCGGCAATATCCTGTTTAGTTCATAGTCATTTTATATAATTATCCCTATACGAACCTACGGTCCAAGAGCAACACGACTGGTGTGGTCATGCAGTTGCGTTCGGTGCATCGAAGCCACAACGTTGTATGGTCTTTTTTAGTATTTTTAACTTTAACATTGTACCGTATTCATTCTTGCATAGTCATCTATTTACTTTCATATACACTTATTTACTTGTTATAGTCTGTTCGATTTCTTGAAAATTATAAATTTTTAGTTTAAAGATCTGTAATTCTTAGTGAAAGTGACATCTGAATTAGATGAGTGTACGTTTATGACATTGTCTCGGGAAATATGTGACAAGTATTAAAATAAAATATAAACGGACGGTTCTTCAACCTTGGTGGAAGAGACCCCTTCTTGATGAAACTAGGTTTCTTATATTAATACTTATTCCGTAAAATAAGTGTAATACAGATATTGAATAGTCTTACATATTTAACGTAGGTTTTCAGGATAGGTATACAAATGTAGAA
>NIJG01004134.1:0-10110 GCA_002201625.1 Euglossa dilemma
TACGCAACTACAAGACCTCACTTGTAGTACCACTCCGGCAGCGTGGGTTCGTATGCGTAAAATTAAATAAAATGACAACAGGCTTAACTAAATATTGTGATAATCCCGCCCGGCACATGTCAGGCCATTCCAGCCGCCCATTTAATGTATTTATTATTAGCATTTAATAATTGTATGAAGTTACTTGCTCTCTTCGTTTAATTTATGCATAACAGATACATGTATGTCCAGGAACGCAACGGGAACACGAGAATGTAACAGAAAATTCCCCATAACATAGCCCTCCCGTAACGAAGGTACCAATCTACCAGCCATTTATATACCTTTGTTGTTAGCATTTACTAATTCAACTTTGGAATTTCTTGTTACGTCGGTAGTCAAATCGTTCGTTTGCGTCACCACCTCTCAAGAGAGTCAATCCGCTATGTCAGTAACATCATCTACCCTGTTACTCCGATAGCCAACCCTGGACTTCCGAGAGCGAAACGACTGCTTTCGATTTCCAATGCACACCTCAATTGTCGGAATATATATTATTCTCGAGGGATGAATACCTGAAGAACGCCCTCACTTGCTGGAGAGTCAAACCTATTACCGAAGGCTATACCCTCCCAGAAGCTAACCCTCTGTATCAAGAGTATACCTTCGTTTTCAGAGAAACAAATCAGTATCCATTTTAGTGTCAGGCACCATAATTTTATGTATGAATAGGAAGAACAAGTGTCAAGCCGTAGGAGAACGTTGCGATACTTTTCCTGTGATTCCGAGAGGCAGAGCAGGTGTTCCCGAAGGAAATCCGATGAACTGTACCGCCAATGGACACCGTAATTCACGGTATAGGTATAAAGTAGGTATAAAGTAGGTAGAGATTCAAACCGTTGGGGAACATTATTTCTTGGAGTAGAATCAATCTTTTTGCCGAATGCAAAAAGGTTCCGTGAACGCAACCCAACGTAGAGAGAGTCTAACTTAATGTTCACAGAAACAAATTAGTGGTCATTGTGACAGATGGACTCCTTAATTTCACGTGTGAATAGCAAAACCGATAGTCAAATTTTGCGAGATCGATACCACCATCTTTGAAAGTCGGGCGGCTACGTCTATACCTTCACATATCCTGTGCTGTCGAGAGTCAAACCCGGTATTCCGGGAGTAAATCCGGCGTTCAGTGTCGGCAATAGACACCTTAATTCGTGGTATAAATATTAAAGTTCCGGGTCAAGACATCGGTGAACATTACCAATATGTATAACGTCATTCTTTCTACCGAATACTATACCTTCCGCGAACATAACACGCTGTATCGAGTGTATAGCTTAGTGTTCACGGAAACAGATTATTAGACGCTTCAGTAGAAGGACACATTTACTTCACGCATGAATAGCAAAATCGAGAGTCCAACTGTTCGAGAACGTTGCCATCTTTTTTGAGAGTCGAACTGCTATGCCAAAAGCTTCACCTATCCTGCTATTCCGAGAGTGAAGCCCGGTATTCCGGGAGTAAATCCGCACAACAGTATTGGTAATATATAGTTTATTTCACGGCTTCAATGTTAATTCAAAGCGTCAAGCCGTGTCAGAACGTTACCAATTTTTATAGAATTAAACGCATTACCGAAAACCATACCCTCCGAAAACCTAACCTGCTGTATACAGAGCATAACTTCGTGCTCAGGGAAAGAAATTAATATGCATTTTAGTGACGGACATCTTAATTTCATGTATGAATTAAAGGATCGCGGGGCGAACCCTCCGAGACAGATACCTCAATCTTCGATAGCCGAACAACAATATCAGTAGCATCACCTATAATGTGTTTCCGAGGGTCCGACCAGGAATACCGGGCGTCGATCGTGTGGTGTACGTATATGACCGATCAAATAAAATAACAATACGTTTCACCAAATATTGTCATAAACGTACACTTAACTTATTCCAGAGACACTCTTACTCTGAAATACAATTGTCTAAACGAAAAATTAAAAATGTTGAGTAAAATTGAAAATATTTTAACCGTAAGTTACGGTATGTATCAATAAATGGAAAACTGGGAGAAAATGCATAGGGTGCAAAATCAAGGGTAAAGAATTTATCGAAGACCGGCCAGTAGTACCTCTCCGATCTGCCGTAAACAACTACAAGACCTGGCCCGTCGTGTCGCTGCGGCAGCGTCAGTACTTATACAGGCAATACTGTAAAAAGCCACAAACGTACAATAGACTAATTCCAATGACACATCTACTAAGAAATATTATTTTTTGAAATGTACGTAAAAAGTTTTGAAATGGAACTAGAATATCATAACAGCAAATTACAGTATGTATAAGTAAATGGAGGCCTGGGAAAAGTGCCTACTGTACAAGATAAAGGTTATAGAAATTAACGAAGGGCATCCAGTAGCGCCACTACGATGTACCGAACGGAACTACAAGACCACACCAGTCTTTCCGCTTCTGAAGTGTGACACCTGTAATCGCCTCAGGTAAGTCACGAATTTCTAACATCCTTATCTTATCTACCACACTCGACACCTTCCTGTTCATGGGGTATATCCTATCCTGGCTGTTCATGGAACATGATATTCACCTCCAGTCAAAGAAGGGAACCAGTATGAAAGTTACGTCTAAAGACCGAATATAATCAGTCATGATACTACTGCTGAAGCCGGCAGACCCAACCGATTATTTCATTGTATACTGTGAAAAGAATAAAGAATTATTCTCAGGTTGGGGATCAGCATTTTATTTTTTCAAATCGTTAAATATTACGTGACAGAAGTGTAGGTACGCAAACAGACAATCACATATCATAACATTAAGTTTAACAAAATGATATAATATAGTATATATAATATACTATACAATATTATATATAACATTATATAAAGTACATATAATATAGTATAATACTATAATATACTATATATACTACTCTCAACAAATACCAAAGACACTTTTACTAAGTACTCCAATTTTTTAAACAAAAAATTGAAAACTTTAAAAGGAATCGAGAATATCATATCAATAAATTTCAGCATGTATAAATAATTGGGAACCTGCAAAAACATGAATAAAGTACAAAATCATGTTTAATGAAATTAACGATCAGTATCCAGTAGTGCCACTTCGCCCGGCCGTATGCAACTACAGTACCTCGCCATTCGTGCCGCTCGAGCAGCGTAGATACGTATACAGTCAATCATATATAATAACAACAATCTTATAAAAATAATGTCATAAACGGACATTCTACTAATTCTAAAGACACTTTTACTGAGACATACAATTCTTAAATAGACAAATAGGAAATTGAGATAAAAATCGAAAATATAATACATTAAATTACAGTATGAATAAATAAATGAAAGGCAGGGAAAACGCATACGGTACTGTGTCATTGTTTAAGAAATTAGCAAAGGCCATCCAGTAGTGCCGCTCCGATATACCGAGCGCAATTTCAAGACCACTCTAGTCGTGTCGCTCCGGCAACGCAGGTACCTGCACAGAAAATCATATCAAATAACAAATAGTTTACCTACATATTATCGTAAACTCACCTATCCTGTTATTCCGAGAGTCAAACCAGGTATTCTGGTAGTCAATCCACAGCGTAATATTGCCAATAGGCACTGTAATTCCTGGTGTGAATGTTAATATCGCAACTTTTGTAGCGAATATCTGCGCAAATTCGATAATCTCAGTCGCTTGCAGCAAATACAATCTCATTCATTGTATTAAATTTATCGGTAAGTCATTTCGTATTCTCCCGATAGAGCACAGAATTGTATTATGTTGCATGGAAAGTAATAGCAATTTTTCCTGGCAGATGCCGTAAGTGTATTATTTCGCAGCCAACGTCTCAATTAAGCTTCATTAAAAAAAAGCGAAATGACATTCAGAACAACCCAATAATTGCAAGTATCCTGTCGCTGAAGAATTGAAATTTCTGGCTTGCTACGTGCTGCGCAAGTGAACCTCGCGTTTGCTATGGGAATTGAATGTCATGTAAATATGAGTTACTCAGGTTAATTTCGCGTCATTGGAATCGATTTGCGCGCTTAGTGCGGAGGAACTACAAAAATTGTTACACAGACTGCGTATTTCAGTCCACATCTGATTATTTCAGTAGACTGCATTAAGTATGAACTCATTCATAGCATTATGCTTTTCGGCAAGAAGTCTTTTTTTCCCAAGGAAGAACCAAACATCATTAGTAGGATAGAAAAGTAATTTCGTTACTTTCGAACACATAACGTAAATGCATTCTATCTCATAGAACTTCTCAATTAAACCGCATGTACAAAAAGGAACGAAATTACTCTGTAGATGCCATTAATAGCACGTAATCTGAGGCTGAGACGCTGAATTTTCTCCCGTGATTCGTTACTTTGACTGAGAATTTCTATTCCAGTACTCCTTTGTCCGCCGCGTGCATCAAATATACACGCAATTATTGTATTAAGTATCACGGAAGGTAATATCGTTTATTCTGGTTAGTGGATCAAATTGTATTAGCTTGTTCGAAAGTAAGTTACCGAGAACGTATGGGTATTCTTTGACTTGCAATTTTTCAATTCGGCCGCCAAAAACCTAGAGAAAATAATTTCCGAATATCCCAATGATAACACGTATTCTGACGCTGAAATTCCTATCCCGAATCGCGCTACACAAGTGAACCACGCGTTTGCGAAGGGAACCAAATGTTACGTAAATAAGCGATATACAAAATGATTGCGCATCATTGTAACTTATTTACGCGCGCACGGCAGAGAAACTATAATGAACGTTACATTGGCAGCGAAATCCAGTCCGTGTCCGTATATTTGAGTCGTTTGCATAGGATACACGCTCATTCAATGTACTAAGTTATTTCGGTAAGTAATTTCGTAACATTGCGATAGAGCGTATAGTAGTATTAGGATGTACGGCTAGCAATTGCGCCGCTCCCCCCAACAGAGAGCCTAATTGCAATTGGATGTTCGGATAGTAATCTTGTCCTTTTCGAACGTGGGACGAACATGCATTCGACCACATCCAACTACACAATTAAACCGCATGAAAGAAACACAATTACTTTCCGATCGATCAAATAATAACACGTATTCAGTGAAGGGAACGCTGCAACTTCCGTCCTGAATCATGATTCCCAAGTGAGAAGCACGATTGCTGCAATAATCATAATTCACATAAACGTGCGGTACACACTGAAATTTCTCGTTCGAAACGTATATCGCAAGGGAATCGCGCTGTTGCTGTGGGAAGCAAGTGCCGCGTTAAATATGCGATATACCAGTTTATTCTGCATCCGTGGGGCTTATTTGCGCGCATAGAGCCCAAAAATTATTGAAAACGTTACTGTGACAGCTTATTTCTGACCAAATATTATTAGTTCAGTCTTTTGTATCAAATAAACACTCCTTCATTGTATTTGGCTTCCGGAGTGTAAATTCGTTAATTCCCGGCAGAGGACCTAAATGTATTAGGTTGTTCGAAAAGTAATTTCGTCCTTTCGGAACGCAGGACCTAATTGCATACGGTTGTTCGAAGGTAATTTCGTTTTTCCGGCAGAAGACCTAATTATATTTGGATATTCCGAATGTAATTTCGTTCTCTCCGAACAGAGGAAGTAAATGTAATATCATGCAGGAAATTCCACAATTACTGCGAGTGAAAATGAAAAACGGCGTTTCTTTCCATTCAACCCAATAATAGCTCGTATTTTAACACTGGATAACTGAAATTTTTCGCTTGAATCGAGATTCCAATGTGAATGCCGCGCTTGCGATGGGAAGCAAAAGTCATGTAAATATGAGGTACTCACATTTATTTCGTATCAGTGGGACATATTTGCGCCCATAGAGCAGACAACCAATAAAAATCGATACGATGACAGCGAATTTCTGTCGAAATCTGTTTATTTCTGCCGTTTGTATCAACCATAAATTGATTTATTTTATGAGGCTTTTCGGAAGGTAGTTTCATTTCATCTCTATACAGGACTCAACTGCATTACGTTGTACTGAAAATAATTTGGTTTCTTCCCATCAGACGACCTGATTGCATATGTTTGCTTAGAATATTACTTTGCTTCTCCCGAACAGAGGACGAAAATGTATTCATTCGCCGAAATCATTGCAGTCAAGTAGCATAAAAAAAAAAGAAGGAATCAAATTATTTTCCCAACAACCCAATAATACCACGTATTCCGAAGCGGAATCACTGAAGTTTCTAGCTTGAATCGTGGATCCCAAGTGAGTCGCGCGTATGACAATAGAACCAGGTGCCACACGTAGATATATTATACACAAACGATGATATCGCATCAGAGGAACTTTTATAAGCGCAGCCGACTGTGGGACTATGAAATACATTACTTTGTCAGCGAAGATCTGTCCACATGCTCTGGTTTGAGAGGTTCTTATTAAGTATCCATCCATTCGTTATATTAAGTGGTTCCGAAAGTATTTTCGTTTCTTCAGAACAGAGGACCCAATTTTTTCAGGTTGTAGGTAAAGCTATTTCGTTTCTTCCGTGCAGAACACGTAAATGTATTCCTTTGCAGCCAGCTTCACGATTATGCCGCGTGAAAAGGAAGAAAGAAAAAACTTTATACAAGCCAACAGTGATGCGTACTCTGATTCTGAAGCGCTGAAATTGCTCACTGAATTGGTGCATGGTTAGAGAATCGCGCGTTAGCAATGGGAAACAACAGTCATGTAGGTATTAGGTACTCACGTGGATTTCGCAATCACTCGATAGTATATGCGCGTGTAGCGCAGAGAAACTGTAAAAGCCGTTACTTGTCATTGAATATCCGTCAAAATCTGTTGATTCAGTGGTTTGGGGCCAATATGCACTCATTCATTGCATTATGATTTCAGGAAAGATATGTAGTTCGTTCCTGAATCAAGACCTAATTGCATTCGGCTGGTTGGCAAGTAATCTCGGTTACAACCGATGATGGACCTGGTTGTATTAGGTCACATGGAATGTAATTTCGTTTCTTCCGAGCACAGGAAGTAAATGTATTATTACGCAGACAACATCACAATTATGCCACTTGAATAGAAGAAAGGAATTAACGTCCGAGTCAAATAAAATCTCGTATTCTGATCCTGAAACGCTGAAATTTCTAGATCTAATCATGCTTCGAACGTGAATCGCATATTTGTGATGGGAATTGTATGGCACGTAAGTATGCGATACTCACGCCGATATCGCATCATTAGGACCAATTTGCGGGCATATGGCACAAAAGCTGTAAACAAAGTGACTTTGTTAGCAAATTTATGTCCAAATCAGATTACTTCATTCGGTAGAATCAAATATACATTCATTCATTTTATTAGGTTTCTCGGTATGTAATTTCGTCCTTACTCGATAGACGATCTTATTGTATTTGCTTGTTGGGAAAGTATTTTCGATTGTTTCTCCGAATCGAGGGCGTGAATATATTTAGACACAGCCAGTTTCACATTGAAGCTGCATGAAGAAAAATAAGAAATTACTTTCCGGACATCACAATATAAACGCGTATTCTGAAGCTGAAACGCTGATATTTCTCGTTAGAACTGCGTATCGCAGTCGAACTGCGCGATTTTCGATGGAAATCAAGTGTCTGGTAGAAGTGCAATACTAGCGCTCATTTCGCACCTTTGGAACGTATTTGCGCGCACAGAGCGGTGAAACGATGCGAATCAATACTTCGACGGGATATTTCTGTCCACATCCGTATACCTCAGTCATTTTATAAAATATGCAGCAATTTATTGGACGAGGTTTTTCGGAAAGTAATTTCGTCTATCTCGATGGAGGACCAAATGTATTACGACCTTGCAAGTGAAATTTCGTTTTTTCGCGGAGGAGGAATTGTGTTTGGTTGCTCGGAAACAGATTTCGTTCTTTCAGAACTGAGGAAGTAAATGTAATCTTTCCTAAAGTACTTTACAAATAAGCCGCATGGAAAGAAAAAGTATCTGTTTCCCGATCAGCCAATACTTAGGCGTATTTTGACTCTGATACGCTGAAATTTCTTGGCAGAATCAAATATCGCAAGTTAATCGCGAGTTTGCAATGGGAAAACAATGTCCCGTAAATATGCAGTATACACTTAGATTTCATATCATAAGAATGTATTTGCGCGCATACAGCAGGGAAATTAGTTGCTTTTGTGTAATATCATTTGATTTCTCCCTTGCTTCTTTCCAAGCGGTATACATTCTGCTGGCATTAAAGATTATTGCGAGCTGTTACCCAGGCCGTCGCCGGGCACGGGATCATTTGGCAGAAGTGAGGCGCTGAATAGCGGCGTTTTCATCTCGTATCATTCTCTTAAGGTTTCACAGCGACGCGAGCCATGATTATGGCGGGCCGACAAAACATAATTACACACACGTACGCACTTCACGCAACCAGTTCTCCCGGAACACAAAACATTCACCACTGAAACTGAGATCCGCGAAACGCCACGAGATACGTCCGCACTGCACGGAGTCGTACGAGGAAATGTACCGAAACCCAATCAAATCCTATCCCGGTCATACTACGCAGCCCAATCCACCAGCCCACATAATTTATTCACACCTGACATTCAATATTTCTGGTAAGTTATTTCCTATTTTTGTTTAATTTCCACATGTTGGAATCATGTATGCGCGAGTACATTTTGTAACCCAAATCCGAGTGCGCAACCGAATCTTGCCCACAACATCACCCGCCCGTTACAAGGCAGACCAATCCACCTGCACATTTACGGTATATATTATTTGCATTTAATGACCCCTATTTTCCGAACATCTATCCCGCTGTTGTGAGAATCTTAAATGAAATCCCCGGAAATAAATTAATGTACAAGGTAGCTACGCACCCATTATTTTAATGTATGGGTGACAGAGTCGAGAGTTAAACTGTTCTTAGAACCTTACCACTTCTCGTGTGAGTATATCCGCTGTGTTAATAACATCACCTATCCCGTTGCTCCGAGGATCCAACCAGGAATTCTAGGAGTCAGTCAAATGTAGAGTATTGGCAATATACATCTAAATGCCGGGCACGATTAGTAAAGTAGAGAGTAAAATCGCTGTAGAATGTTACCTATTGCTATAGAGTCATGCTTTTTACAGAAATCCTTACCTGCCATGATCGTATCGCGCCGTATCTGGAGTGCACCTTCGTGTTCAGAGAAACACAATAGTATAGTGACGGCGACCTTACTTTCATGTATGAAATAGAAGATCGAGTGACAAATCGTTCGAGAACGTTACCACTTTCTTTGAGAGTCGAACAAGTATGACAGAAGATACAACCATCCTGTGATGCCTAGTCACAAAGCAGGTATTCGAGGAGTCAATCCACTGTGCAGTATCGACAATAGGCACCTTAATTCACGGTATGAATACTTAAGTATAGAGAATTATCAGTCGATTTCTCTAAATAGCCGGTCAGGTTCTAGAAAGGAATATGCCCTCTGTAACAAGTTTGGCCCTTAAGGGGATCGTATGTCAGATTCCTCCGTATGGCAACGAGGGGAAATGAAGCATCCTCAATTGATCTGCATAAAAGAACGGACGTCGCTCAACTGGATTGCAGCAACGAAAGCTCACGAGACCGTCAAGAAATATCTGTCCCGTTGGAGATGCTGGAGGCAGTCAAAATGCAGTTGGCTGCCGCAGTGGCCCGCGTTGCGCCTGCTGCCGCAGCTACTGGAGCCACGAGACGAGGGACTACTACAGTGGTAGCCCCTAGAACGAAAATAAGCCACGTAGTGGAAGAGGCAGAAGACAACCGGGATCTGGACTTCTGTAGGGACGTCAGCTGCGGCCTCACACACCTAGCCGAGCAAACAGACCGCCGCCGGGAAGGTGACCCCGCGCCCATGATGGTGCGGGCCATGGTGGTAGGCCGAAATGCCAATAAGAAAAGTCCAAGGTGGCATCGCCTATGGAGGCAGAGCGCCTTAAGCCCTCCGAGCGGCGGGTGCGAAGCAACCGCTACGCAAGTATAGATTCAAAAGGCTCCTGCACCAGCGGCGATAACCCTTACTCTGATTGCCCCGTCCGAAGAGTGTTATGCCACGGTAACCGCAACCGCGAGTAGAAAAATCAGTCCACAGG
>NIJG01004140.1:5939-16754 GCA_002201625.1 Euglossa dilemma
AATACAGATGTAAATCCGCTGAACAGTATTCGCAAAAGACACCTTAACCGTCGGCATAAGTAATAAAGCAGAAAATCAATCCGTTGGAGATCATAACCAATTTCTACAAAGTCAAACTATTTACCAAATACCTAACTTTCCTAGAACCAAACCCGCTGTATGGAGTGTCATGCCTAGTGCTCGCGAAAACCACTTAGTATACTATTTGGCAGACGCACAGCTTTGTTTCATGTATGAATAGCATAATAGAGAGTCCAACCATTGTGGAACGATCTGACCTTCTTCGAAAGCCCCACATCCTTTGCCAAATACTTCACACTTCCTGTGATTGCGAGAATAATACCACGTATTCTAGGCCTAAATGCGCTGGACAATATTGGAAATAGATACCGTAATTCACGGCATGAATATCAAGGTTGAAAGTCAAACCGTCGAAAATATTACTAATTAGTATAAAGTCATTCTCTTTAACCTATACCTTACATTCCGAGAACGCTAGCCTCCGTAGCGATTGTCTTGCTTTGGGTTCACAGGATCGAANCAGAGAATCAATCCGTTGGAGATCATAACCTATTTCTACAAAGTCAAACTACTTACCGAATACGTTACTTTCCTAGTACCGAACCCGCTGTATCGAGTACCATGCTTAGTGCTCGCGGACACCACTTAGTATACTATTTGGCAGACGCACAGCTTTGTTTCATGTAAGAAGTGCATAATAGAGAGTCCAACCATTGTAGAACGATCTGACCTTCGAAAGCCCCACATCCTATGCCAAATACTTCACACTTCCTGTGATTGCGAGAATAATGCCACGTATTCTAGGCCTAAATGCGCTGGACAATATTCGAAATATATACCGTAATTCACGGCATGAATATCAAGGTTGAAAGTCAAACCGTCGAAAATATTACTAATTGGTAAAAAGTCATTCTCTTTAACCTATACCTTACATTCCGACTACGCTAGCCTCCGTAGCGATTGTCTTGCATTGGGATCACAGGATCGAAATAGTAGACATTTGAGCAAACGGACACCTTAGATTCATTTATCTCTATGGAGATCTAGTACCAAACAGTTCGAGAACGTCACCAGATTCTTGGAGAGTCGAACGGCTGAGTCAATAGCTTCACCTACACTTAGGATTCCGAGAGTTAATCCAGGCATTCCAGGAGTAAATCCGCGGAACAGTATTGGCAATAGACACCATAGTTCACAATTTGAATATTAAATTAGGGGGTCAACACGTTGAAGAACATAACCAATTTTTATAAAGTCATGTTATTTACCATATACCTTGCAATCCAAGGGCCTACCACGCTGTAGCGAGTGTCATGCTTAGTGCACACGGAAACAAATTAGTAGAGATTTTAGCAGGCGGATACCTTATTTTCATGTGGGTGTAGCAAAATCGAGAGTCAAACTGTTCGAGAACGTTACCATCTTCTGTGAAAGGTGAATGACTAAGTCGATAGGTGAAGCTATCCTGTGATTCCGACGGTCAAGCCAGGTATTCCGGGAGTCCATCCGTTGTTCACTATTGGCAATAGGCACCTCAATTCACGGTTTGAATACTAAAGCAGCCCGTCAAGCAGTTGAAGAACAATACCTATATGTTTAGGGTCAAGCTTCGTACACAGGGCTTAACCCACCGAAAAGCTGACCAGCTGTATGGAGAGTACAACACCTTGTGCTGAGGTACGAACTAGTATACATTCTAGTGACGAGCACCTATATTTCATGCATGAATTAAAATATCGATAGACAAACTGTACCAACCTTCCTTGATCTTCAAACGACAATACCAATAGCTCCATACATTCTGTGATTCAAGAAGTCAAACGAGATATTTTGGGCATTAATGCGCTGTACAGTATTGGCAATAGATACCTTAATTCTAGGATTGAATATTAAAATAGAGCGTGCAACCGTGTGAGAACGTTACCAATTGGTGTAATGTCAAACGTTCCTTCTGAAAGCCTTACCGGCGGAGAAGATAACCCGCCGTATGGAGCGAAGAACGTGGTGTTTAGAGAAACACATTAGTACTCAATTTAGCGACAGCACCTTAACTTCATGTATGAGCGAGGTGATCGAAAGATGTACCGTTTGATATTGTTACCACCATCATGGAGAGTCGCATAGACAGGGCTATAGCTTCACCTACCCTGTGATTCCGAGAGTCAAACAAGTCATTGCTGGAGTAAATCCGCTGAATTATAAAGGCAAATGACACCATAATTCACGGGGTGAGTATTAAAGTAGAGAGTAAAACTGTCGGAGACCGTTATCATTGGTAAAGAGTCACTCTTTTTACCGAAGGCCTTGCCTTGCACGAACATCACTAGCTTAGCTAGCTAGTGGAGAAAGAAATTAGAATTCATTTCAGTGTACTTGTACCTTGACTGCATGCATGAATTCTAAGGACGAGGGTCTAACAGTTCAAGAACGTTACCGCATTCTTAGAGATTGTAACACCTAAGTCAATAGCTACACCTAACCTGTGATTTTAATGGAAAAGCCACGTATTCCTGGAGTAAATTCGCTGAATAGTATGGACAACTGTCACCCTACTCCAGGGTTTGAATATTAATGTAAGGCGTCAAAACATTTGAGAGCGTTACTGATTGGCTTAAACTCTAACGAATTACCGAGTGACTCACCTTCCGAGAACCTAACCTGCTGCAACGAAAGAATAACTTCGTTCCCAGTGAATGAAATTAGCATTCATTGCAGAGACCGGCACCATAACTTAGTGTATGAATTGTAATATCGAGGGTCAAACCGTTACAGAACAGCAAAGCCTTTTTAGGGAGTTGAGCGGCAAAGTTAATATCCTCAACTATCCTGTGATTGCGAGAGTCAATCCAGGTATTCCGGGAGTAAATCCGCTGAACAGTACTGCCAATAGACACTCTAATTTACGGTTCGAATAGAATAGTAAGGCAACAAACCGTGTGAGACCAACCGTCAAACCTATACGGTTCAGCGGATTTCCTCTTGGAATACCAGGATTGACTCTACGGAAACACAGGGTAGCTGGATCTATTCACTCAGCCATTCGACTCTCAAATAAGGTGTTAACGTTCTCGAACGGTTTGGCACTAGATCTTCTAATTCATACAGGAAATTAAGGTGCCCGTCACTAAAATGTAGTCTAATTTGTATCTCTGATCACGAATTTATACTGTCGTGAAAGCGGATTGGCTTCTCAGTATGTAAGGCCATCGGTAAAATCTTTTGACTTAATACCAGTTGGAACCGTTCTCAAACGTCTTGATACTCTACTTTAATATTCAAACCATGAACTAAGGCGTTTATTTCCAATTCTGTTCATCGGATTGACGCCCAGAATGCCTGGCATGACACTCAGAATCACAGGATAGGTGAAGCTATTGATTTAGCCGTTTGACTCTCAAAGAAGGCTGTATCGTCCTCGATCGGTTCGACACTCGATCTACTAATTCATGCATGAAATTAAGTTNTAACCCACCGAAAAGCTGACCAGCTGTATGGAGAGTACAACACCTTGTGCTGAGGTACGAACTAGTATACATTCTAGTGACGAGCACCTATATTTCATGCATGAATTAAAATATCGATAGACAAACTGTACCAACCTTCCTTGATCTTCAAACGACAATACCAATAGCTCCATACATTCTGTGATTCAAGAAGTCAAACGAGATATTTTGGGCATTAATGCGCTGTACAGTATTGGCAATAGATACCTTAATTCTAGGATTGAATATTAAAATAGAGCGTGCAACCGTGTGAGAACGTTACCAATTGGTGTAATGTCAAACGTTCCTTCTGAAAGCCTTACCGGCGGAGAAGATAACCCGCCGTATGGAGCGAAGAACGTGGTGTTTAGAGAAACACATTAGTACTCAATTTAGCGACAGCACCTTAACTTCATATATGAGCAAGGTGATCGAAAGTTATACCGTTAGATATTGTTACCACCATCATGTAGAGTCGCATAGACAGGGCAATATCTTCACCTACCCTGTGATTCCGAGAGTCAAACAAGTCATTGCTGGAGTAACTCCGCTGAATTATAAAGGCAAATGACACCATAATTCACGGGGTGAGTATTAAAGTAGAGAGTAAAACTGTCGGAGACCGTTATCAATTGGTAAAGAGTCACTCTTTTTACCGAAGGCCTTGCCTTCCGCGAACATCACTGGCTTCGTCGAAAGCATAAGTTAGTGTTCGGAGAGAGAAATTAGAATTCCTTTCAGTGTACGGGTACCTTGACTGCATGCATGAATTCTAAGGACGAGGGTCAAACAGTTCAAGAACGTTACCGCATTCTTAGAGATTGTAACGCCTAAGTCAATAGCTACACCTAACCTGTGATTTTAATGGAAAAGCCACGTATTCCTGGAGTAAATTCGCTGAATAGTATGGACAACAGTCACCCTACTCCAGGGTCTGAATATTAATGTAAGGCGTCAAAACATTTGAGAGCGTTACTGATTGGTTTAAAGTCAAACGAATTACCGAAGGCCTCACCTTTCGAGAACCTAACCTGCTGCAACGAAAGAATAACTTCGTTTCCAGTGAATGAAATTAGCATTCATTGCAGAGACCGGCACCATAACTTGGTGTATGAATTGTAATATCGAGGGTCAAACCGTTACAGAACAACAAAGCCTTTTTAGAGAGTTGAGCGGCAAAATTAATATCCTCAACTATCCTGTGGTTGCGAGAGTCAATCCAGGTATTCCGGGAGTCAATCCGCTGAACAGTACTGCCAATAGACACTCTAATTTACGGTTTGAATAGAAAAGTAAGGCATCAAACCGTGTGAGACCAACCATCAAACCTATACCGTTCAGCGGATTTCCTCTTGGAATACCAGGATTGACTCTACGGAAACACAGGGTAGCTGGATCTATTCACTCAGCCGTTCGACTTCCAAATAAGGTGGTATCGTCCTCGATCGGTCCGACACTCGATCTTCTAATTCATGCATGAAATTAAGGTTCACGTCACTTAAAAGTATATTAATTTGCTTCTCTGAGTACGTAGTTATACTTCTGGTACAGACGGATGGCATCACGGATGGTAAGGACTTCGTTTAAAGGTTTTACACTATGCCAATAGGTAATGTGCTACAGCGGTTTGACTGTTTACTTTAATATTTATACCGTGAAATAGGGTGCCTTATGCCCACACTGAAATGCAGATCTTCTCGCGGAATTCCTGATTGGACTTTCGGAATTACAGCGTAGGATTAGCTATTGACTTAGCCATTTGTTCCTCAAAATAGGTGGTAATATTCCGGAACTGTTTGAACCTCGATCTTGTATTTCATTCATGAGATTAAGTGGCACGGCGCTAAAATGTTTACTCGTTTGGTCCTCTGAACACCATGTTATACTCTCGATAGAGTGGGTTATTCCTTCGGCGAGTAATGTCTACAGTAAAGCGTATGACTTTATACCAATTGGAACGTTTTCAAACAATTTGACGCCCTACTTCAATATTCAAACCGGAAATAAATGTATTTATTGCCAATACTGTTCAGCGGTCATAATCGCTGTTCAGCAAGCAAGTTGGGAACGATCTCGAACGGTCTGACTCTCGATTTTGCTATTCATACATGAAAATAAGGTGTGCTTCTGCTAAAGTGTCTACTAACTTCTTTCCGCGAACATTATGCTAGACACTCACTACAGGCGATTAGGATCTTGGTAGGATAGGCCATCAGTAAAACTTTCGTCTTTGCAACAATCTACAACGTTAACCAACGGTTTGAAGCTCAATTCTAATATTCAAACCGTGAGTTAAGGTCTCTATTGCCCACAGTGTTGAGCGGATTTACTCCCGGAGCACCTGGCTTGAATTTCGGAATCACAAGATACGTGACGCTATATACAAAGCCGTCCGTCTCTCACAGAATGTCGTGACGTTCTCTAACGGTTTGACACACGACCTTTTAATGCATACATGAAGATAAGGTGCCCGTCACTGAAATGAAGACAAATTTCTTTCTCTCAACATCAAGCTATACTCTCGAAACGGCGAGTTTTCTTCTCCGTTGGTAAGGCCATCTGTACACTGTTTGGCTTTACTCCAATTGGCAATGCTCTCAAACGATTTGACGCACTCCATTATTATTCATACCGTGAATTGATATGTCTATTGGCAATACAGTTAGCGGATTCATTCCATCAATACCTAGTTTGACTCTCCGAATCATGGGATAGATGAAACGATTGACTTAGCCGTTCGTGTCTCAGAGAAGGTGGTAAGGTCCTCGAACGAATTCACACTCGATCTTCTAATACATGCATGATCTTTAGGTGACGTCACTAAATTGCATACTAATGTGTTTCCCTAAACACGTTGCTGAACTCCCGATACTGCTGGTTAGTTTATCGGTATGTAAGGCCATAGATATAGAGGATGTGTCCATACCAATATGTAACGTTCCACAACAGCTAGAAACTGTACATTAATATTCGTACAGTGAATAAGGTTTCATTTGCCATCACTGATCAGCGCATTTACCCCAGGGATACCTGGTGTGAATTTCGGAACCGCAGAATAGGTGAAGATATTGACAAGGCCGATTCTATACGAATGGGTAAAGTTCTATAACGGACTTATGCTCTACTTTGATATTCGAACCGTGAACAAAGGGGTCAATTAAAAATACTGTGACGCTGGTAGACTCCAAAAATTCATGCTTTGACTAGCGGAATAAAAGGATAGGTGAAGCTTTTTACTTAATTGGACTCTCAAATATGATGGTAACGTGCTGGAACTCTTTGACTATCAAAAAATGAATACCAATTTGCTTCTTGAAACACGAAGTTATACACTCTATTCAGAGGGTTAGGTTCTCGGTCGGTAAGGGATTCCGTAAGATGATTGACCATATTCCAATTGGTAATGTTTACCGACCTTTGCACTCTCTGCCTTAACATTCATACCGTGAAAAAGCGTGTCTAATGCCAATACTGCCCAGCGGGCTTTGTCGTGGATTATCTACACTCGGAATCACAGGATAGGTGTTGTCACTGACTTAGCCCTTCGACTGTCAAATAAGTTGGTAACATTCTCGAATGGTTGGACCATCGACATTCTAATTCATACATGAAATGGAGGCGGCCGTCACAGACATGATGACTAATTTCAGTCTCTGAACACGGAATCATACTCCCGAAACTGCAGGCTAGTTTCTACGAATGTAAGGCTAACGGTAAAGTGTTCGACTGTATACCAATTGTCATCGCTCTAAAACGCATTCACGCTGTGCTTAAATATTCAAAGCGTGAAGTAACGTGTCATTTGCCAATGCACTTCTGCGGTCTTACTCTCTGTTTTCCTGGGATGTCTCTTAGAATTGCGGGATAGGTGATAATATTGACTTTGCCGTTCGCCTCCCGCAGAAGGTGGTAACCTTCTCGAACCGTTTGACCCTCGATCTTTTCATTCATACATGAAGTTAAGGTGTTCGTCTCGAAATTGTATACTAGTTCCTACCTATGAGCGCGGTGTTATACTCCCTGTACAAACGGTCAGTTTTTCGGATTGTAAGGCTTTCTGTAAGGCATTTAATCCTGCACGAATTGATAATGTCCTACAACGACTTGTTGGTCAGCTTTAATATTCAAACCGTGAATAGAGGTGTTTATTGTCAACACTATGCAGCGGATTTGCTCCCGGAATACCTGGTTTGTCACTTGACATCGCAGGATACGTGAAACTATTGACTTAGACGTTCGTCTCTCACACAAGTCGCAACGTTCTCTATCGGTTTGAACCTCGATCTTCTAATTCGTACATGAGGTTAAGGTGCCCGCCACAGAGATGTTTACTACCATCGTCCTATGAGTACGAAGTTATACTCTCGATTCGGCGGGATAGCGTCTCCGAGGGTTGGGCTATCGGTAAAATGTTTGACTCCATACCATTAGGTAACGTTCTACATCGGCTTGGCTGTCTGCTTCTATATTCAAACCAGAATTAAAGTGTCTATTGTTCAGAGGATTTACTCCAGGGAAACGTGATTTGACGCTCGGAATCGGAGAATGGGTGAACCAGTTAACTCAGCCGATCTATTCTCAAAGAAGGTGGTATCGTGCTCGTGCCGATAATTTAGGTGTCTGTTAGCAATGCTGTACAGCGGATGTACTTCTGGAATACCTGGTTCGACTATTGGTATCGCAGCATAGTTGAAGGTATTGACGTAGCTGTGCCACTTTCATAGAAGGTGGCTACATTCTCGAACGGTTTGCCCACGATATTCCTTTATATGCATGTAAATAATGTATCCGTATGCAAAAATGTCTAGTAATTTGAACATGTGAAAACGGAGGAACACAATCGCTGCTGCGGGTTGGGTTCTCGGAAGGTAAGGAATTGGGTAAAAAGTATGACTATATTACAATTCTTAATGTCCTTCGACGGTTGGAATCCCCACATTAATATTCCTACCGTAGTGTTAGGAGTCTATTGCTAATAGTGTTCAGTGGATTAAATCCCGGAATACCTTGTTTGACTCTCCGAACCACATGACAGGTGAAGCTATTGAGTTAGATGAGCTATTTCACAAAGAAGGTGGTAACGGTCGGGAATAGGCTTGCATCTAGATCTTCTCTTTCATACATGTAATTAAGATGCCCGGTTCTTCAATGTATACTAATTTGCATCTCTCAACACGAAGTAATACTCTACATACATCGGGTTAAGTCCTCGGATGGTAAGGTTTTCTGTAAAACTTTTGACATCATTCCAATATGTAACGGGCTACAAATGTTTGACTCTGTCCTTTAATACTCTAACTGTGAACTAACGTGTGCATTGCCAATGCTGTACAACGGATCGACTCACGGAATACCTGGTTTCATTCTCGGAATCACAGGAGAGGTGAAGTTATTGACTTAGCCGTTCGACTCTCAAAGAAGTTGGTAACATTTTGAATCAGTCTGCCTCCCGATGTTCTAATTGAAACATGAAATTAAGGTGCACGTCNCTTCTAATTCATGCATGAATTTAAGGTGCCTTTACTAAATTGTGTACGAGTATGGTCGTCAGAACACGAAGCTATATCCTCGAAGAAGCGGGTGAATTTGGTGGATCGTTCGGCCATCAGAAAAAAGCCTTTTGGCTTTGAAACAATTGATAAGGTTCACAAACGTTTTAAAGCTCAATTTTAATATTCAGTCTGCGAATTAAGGTATCAGTTGGCAATACTCTTCAGCGGATTTACTCCAGGAATAGCTGGTTTGTCTCTCTGAAACTCTGGATAGGTGAAGCTATTGACTCATACGTTCGACTATCGGAGAAGCGGCAACGCTCTCGAGCCGTTTGGCCCTGCTTCTTCTGATTCGGACATGAAGTTAAAGTGCCCGTCACAAGTATGTTTACTACCTTCTTCCTATGAATACGAAGATATACTCTGGATACGGCGGGATAGCGTCTCCGTGGGTTGGGCTATCGGTAAAATGTTTGATACAATACCAATAGATAATGTTCTACATCGGTTTGGCTATCTGCTTCTATATTCAAACCCTGAATTAAGGTGTTTATTGGCAATACTGTTCAGAGGATTTACTCCAGGAATACGTGGTTTGATGCTTGGAATCACAGGATGCGTGAACCTGTTGACGCAGTCGTTCGACTGCCAAAGTCGGCGATAACGTTCACTAGCGGTTTGACCATCGATATCCTAATTCATGCATAAAATTAAGGTGTTCGTCTCCAAATTGTGTACGTGTCCGTACCGCTGAGAACGATGTTATACACTCGCAACGGCGAGTTTGTTTCACCGGAGATGAGGGCATCTGTAATGTGTTTGACTTTATACCGATAGGCAATTCTCGCAAACTGATTGATGCTCTTCTTTACCATTCAAACCGTGAACTAAGGTATCTCTTGTCAATACCATTTATCGGACTTTTTCCGGCAATACCTGGTTCGTCTTTCCGACTCACTGAATTGGTGAAGCTATGGACCTAGCCATCCGACTCTCGAGGATGGTGGTAGCGTTCTCGAACCGTTCAACACTCGATCGATCTCCTAATTCATAGATAATTCACAGGTGTCCGTCTCTGAAATGGAGACTAATTTTTTCCTCTGGACACGTAGTTATACTCTCGATACAGCGGGTTCCGGTTTCGGGGTGTAAGGTCTTCTGAAATATGTTTGACTATATAGCAATTGGTACCGTTCTACAATGTTTGGACGGTATGCAATAATATTCAAACCGTGAATTGATGTGTCTATTGCTAATACTGTTCGGCGGATTTACTCCGATAATACCTTCATTAACTCTCCGAATCACAGGAAGCGTGAAGCTATTGACTTAGCCGTCCGACTGTCACAGCAGGTGGTAACAGCCTCGAACGGTTTGAATCTTGATCCTTAATTCATACATGAAATTAAGGCACCTGTCACAGAAATGAATACTAATTTCTTTCCCTGAACACGATCTTAAACTCACGAAACGGCGAGTCTGCTTCATCGAAGGTAAGGCCATTGTAAAATGTTTGACTTTATACCAATTGGCAGTGCTGTCAACTGCTTTGACACTGGACTTTACTATTTAAACAGCGAATTATGGTGTCTATTGGCAATACCGTTCAGCGGCTTATTCTTCGGATCACCTGGTTTTACTCCGGGAATCACGGGATAGGTGAAGCTATTGGCTTAGCTGTTTGACACTCAAGGAGGATGGTAATATTCGCGAACGAATTCACAATCGATCTTCTATTCATACATGACGATAAGGTGCCCCGCAGTAAGATCCATACTATATTGCATCTCTGAGCACGAAGTTACACTCTCGATACAGCG
>NIJG01004143.1:0-15066 GCA_002201625.1 Euglossa dilemma
CTATTTTCATGTGTGAATAGAATAATCGAGAGTCAAACCGTTCCAGAAGGTTATCTTCTTCCTTGAAAGACGATCCGCTATGTCAACAGCTATACCTATCCTGTTATTCTGAGAAACAAACGGGAGTAAATCCACTGAACAGCATTGGCTATAGCCACCTTAATTCACGGTATAGATATTAAGGTACACAGTGAAACCGTTGTAGAACGATACCTATTAGTAAGTTGTCAAATTTTGACCAGAAGGCATTACATACCGAGAAGCTAACCCGCTGTTTCGACAGTATAACTTCGATACCAGAGAAACAAAATTGTGGAAATTTTAGTGACTGAGAAATTTACTTCATGTATGAATCTGGTGATCGAGTATCAAACCGTTCTGGAGCGATACCACCATCTTTGAGAGTCGAATGGCGAAGTCAATATATTCAGCTAAACTTTGATTCCGAGAATCAAACCAGGCATTACGGTAGTAAATCCCTGTAAATTATGTAATTAAATACCGTACTACGAGGTATAAATATCAAAGTGCAGAGTCAATCCTTTGTAGGACTTTACGCATTCCGATAGGGTCAAACTTTTTACCGAAGGCCTTACCTTTAAGAAGCTATCCCGCTGAGTCGAGAGAAATACTTCGTGGCCAGAGAAGCAGAATTATATAAATTATAGAGAAGGGCACCATAATTTCAACTACGAATCGGAAGATCGAGGGTCAAACAGTTCAAGAATGTTAGCACCTTCTTTAAAAGTCAAACGGCTAAGTCAATAGCTTCACCTATCCTGTGGTTCCCAGACTCGAGCCAGGAGATCCGGGTGTAAATCTTCTGAAGAATATTTTCAATGGACATCTCAACTCACTGTTTGAATAGAAAAGTAGAGATTCAAACGGTTGCAGAACTTTACCCATTCTTATAGGGCCAAACTTCTTACCTAGGGCCTTATGTCCCAAGCAGTCTAAGCTGCTGCTGCGTATGTCTTGTTTTATGTTTACGGAAACATATTGCTAGAGATTTTAGCAGATGTACACCACTTTCTCATGTATGAATATCAAAATCGAGAGTCAAACCGTTGGAGAACTTTACCAGCTTTCTCATCAGTCGACCAGCTATGTCAGTAGCTTCACATATCCTGTCATTCCCAGAGTTAACCCAGGTTTTTCGCGACTATATCCGCCACACAGTATTGGCATTAGAGACTCTATTTCATAGTATAAATATTAAATTGCGGATTAAAACCCTTGTAGATCGTTACCTATTGCTATAGGGTAAAACTTTTTACCGAAGGCCTTACCCGCCGCGAAGCTAACCCGCTCTATCAAGGGTATTACTTCTTGTTCAGAGAAGAAAATTAGTATACAGTTTAGTGATGGGCACTCTAACCTCATGTATAAATTAGAAGATCGAGGGTCAAATATTCGAGAACCATTCCATCTTTTTGCAGAGTGGAACTGCTAGGTCAATAGTTTCACCTATCTAATGACACCATAATTCACGGATGGAATATTAAAGTAGAGCGTCAAACCGCTGGAGAATGTTACCAATATGTATGAAGTGATTCTTTTAAATGAATAGCTTACATGTGGAGTACATAACCTGCTGTATCGAGGGTATAACGTTGTGTTCAGAGAAACACATTCGTATACATTTTAGTGACGGGTACCTTAACTTCATGTATACATGAGACGATCGAGAGGCAATCCTTTCCAGAACGATTCCACCTCCATGGAAAGTCGAACGCCTGGGTGAGCAGCTTCACCTATCCTGAGATTACGAGAGTCAAACCAGGTATTCTGGGAGTAAAACTGCTGTACAGTATTGGCCTCAAACATCCTATTGCTCTGTATAAATATTAAGGTACAGAGAGTATCCGTTCTAGGTCGATATGACTCATATTCGTATAGAGTCATACTTTTTTCCGAAGGACATTCCCTCCGAGAAATTATCCATCTGCATCGAAGAAATAACTTCGTAATCAGAGAAACAACTTAGTATAGACTGTAATGAAGGGCACCTGAATTTCTTGTATGAATTGGAATATCGTGGGGCAAACCGTTCGAGAATTATGCACCCCCCTTTGTTAGTCGTACGCCAAAGTCAGCAGCAGCGCCTATCGTATGATTCCGAGCGTCAAACCAGGCATGCCGGGAATAATCAGCTGAAGGGCATTGGAAATAGAAACATTAATTCGCGGAGTGAATATTAACGTAAGGAGTCAAACCGATCGTGAACGCTACAAATTGGTATAAAGTCAAACCTTTCACAGGCGACCTTGCCCTCCAAGATCCCAACCCTTTGTATCGAGATTATATGTACGTGTTGAGAAAACCAACTTGCCGTACATTTTAGAGAAGAGCTCTGTTATTTCATGTATAAACTAGAAGATCGAGTGTCAAACCGATCGAGAACGTTACCACCTTCCTTGTGAGTCGAAGGGACAAGTCAATAGCTTCACTTATTCTGAGTTCCGATAGGCATACCATCTATGCCGGGAATAAATCCGCTGAACATGATTGGCAATGGACGCCTTAATTCACGGTCTGAATATTAAAGGAAAGAGTCAAACAGTCGAAGTACATTGCCAATTTGTGTAAAGTCATTCCTTTTACCGAATACCTTACCTTCCATAAACCTAACCCGCTGCGCCTAGTATATAATGTCGTGTTCAGACAAGCAAGTTAGTATACAATTTAATGACGGGCACCCTAATTTCGTGTATAAATTAGACGATCGAGAGTCAAGTTGTTCGAGAATGGTACCACCTGCTTTGGGGATCGAAGGGCTAAGTTAATAGCATCACCTTTCCTATCATTCGGGTAGTCAAGCCAGGTACTCTGGGAGTAAATCCTCTCAAAAGTATTTGCAATAAACATATTAATTCAGGGTTTGAATAATAAAATACAGATTCAAACCGCTGCTGAGTGGTATACATTGGTAGGGCTTCGAGCTATTTACCGAAGGCCGCATATCCAGAGAACTTATCCCGCTGTATCGAGAGTTTATATTCGTGCCCAGAGAAGCAAAGGAGGATGCTTTTTAATGAATGTTGCCTGAATTTCATATATGAAATAGAAGGTCGATTGTGAAACCGTTGGAGAACGTTACCACCTTTCTTGAGCGTCGAACTGTTAAGTGATTAGTCTCACGCATCCCACGATTCGTAGAGTCAGACCAGGTATTTAGGGACTGAATGCCCTATACACTATTGAGAACAGAAAACCTAATTCACAGCTTTAATATTAAAGTAGAACATCAATCCGTTTGAAAACGATACAAATTGGTATAATGGCAAACGTTTTACTGAAGGCCAAACCCTCCAAAACCCTAATGAGCAGAATCGAGAATGTAACGGCGTGTTCAGTGGAACATATTACTTTACACTATAGAGACGGGCACCCTCATTTCATGTATGAATTAGATGATCGATTGTCAATCCTTTCGAGAACGTAACCTCATTCCTTGGGAGCCGAACTGCTAAGTCAATAGTCTCACCTATCCTGTGGTTCAGCGAGTCACACCAGGTATTCCAGAAGTAAATCCTCCAAACAGTATCGGCAATTAGACGCCTAAATTCACGATTTGAATATTAAAATAGACCGTCAAACCGTAGAACTCGTTTCAAATTGTTATAAAGTATTTCCTTTTACCGTATACCTTACCTTGTGAGAACATAACTCGCTGTATCTAGAGTATAATTTCGTGTTCAGTGATACAAATTAGCGTACACTTTAGTGAGGGGCACCTTAACTTTATGTGTGAAAGAGAAGAACGAGAGGAAACCGATCCAGAATGGTAGAACTTTCATTGAGGATCGTACGTCGAAGACAATGACTTCGCCTATCCAGTGATTCCGAGAGACGCACCAGGAATATCAGGAGTACATTCGCTGAACATTGGCTACGGACAGCTTAATTCACTGTTGGAATATTAAAGTATAGTGTCAGTCCTTTGTAGAACGTTACCTATTGGTATAACGTCATTCTTTTTATCGGATACCTTGTCTACCGCGAAAATAACCCGTTGCATGCAGGGTATGACTTCAGGTTCAGAGAATCGAATCTGTACATATAATAGTGACGCGCACCGTAATTCCATGTTAATGGAATATTCCATGTAAGTTAGAAGACTATGTGTCAATCCGTTCGGCAACGATACAACCTTTCTTGAGATTCGACCAGCTACACAGTATCTTCACCTATCCCCTGATTACGAGAGTGAAACCGCTACTGGGAGTAAATCCGCCGCACAGTATTGACATTAGACACCCTATTTCACGGTATTCATATCGTTGTACTGATTCAAACCATTGTAAAACGATACGTATTGTTATAGGGTCAAATTTTTACAGGAGGCCTCACCTTCCCGAAGCTACCCCGCTGTATAGAGAGTGTAACTTCATGTTTAGGGAAGCTAGCTGGTATACAATTTAGAGACCGGCACCATTATTAAGAATTACCAATTAGAAGATCAGGTTTCAAAGCGATTCGAGATCGTTTGAACCTTCTTTGATAGTCAAACGACTGTACCAATCACGTCGTCTATCCTGCGGTTCCGAGAGTCGATTCAGGTGTTCCGGGAGTAAATGCGCTGATCAGTATGGGCAAAGGACACCTTAATTTATGGTATGAATATTAAAGTACAGTGCGAAACCGTTGCTGAACGTTACCTATTCGCATAGATTCAAATCTATGCTGAAGGTCTTACCTTCCGATTAGCCTAACCTGCTGTAGGGAGTGTCGTGCCTAGTGTCCACAGAAACAAATTAGTAGACATTTTAGAGACTAAAATGTATACTAAATCGTTTCTCTGAACACGAAGTTATTCCCTGCATGCAGCAGGATACTTTCCCGGAAGGTATGGTTTCCGGTAAAGAGTATGACGCTATACCAATTGGTAACGTTCTCAAACGGTTTTGCACACGCACAATACTTTAATATTCCAACTGTGAAATAAGGTGTCCAGAGCCCATACTGTGCAGCGGATTTACTCCTCAAATACCTGGTGTGACACTCGGAATCACAGGATAGGTGAAGCTATTGTCTTGGATGTGCGATACTCATAGCAGGTGGTAACGTTCTGGAACGGTTTCCCTCTCGATCTTCTAATTCATACATCAAGTTAAGGCGTTCGTCACTACAATGTACACTAATTTGAATATCTGAACACGAAGTTATACTTTTGATACAGCTGGATAGGCTTCTCGTAAGGTACGGCCGTCAGCAAACAGTCTGAATCTATTCCTAGTTGTAACTTTCTCCATCGGTTTGAATCTCTACTTTAATATCCATACCGTGAAAGAAGGAGTGTATTGCCAATACAGTAGTGTGGATTTTACTCTCGGAATACCTGGATTGATTCTCGGTAATGCAAGATAGATGAAGCTATTGACATAGCCGTTTGCTCTCAAGGAAGGTGTTACCGTTCTCGAACGGTTTGAGTCTCGATTTGGTGTACCAACATGAAAATAACGGGCCCCTCTGCTAAAATGTCTACTAATTTCTTTGCGTGGATACTAAGCATAGCAATCCCTACAGCGGGTCGGGCTTCTCGGAAGGTAAGGCCTTCGGTAGAAATATTTACTCCATACGAATGGGTAACGTTCTGGAGTGATTTGATTCGCGACTGTTATATTCAAACCGTGAATTAATGTGTCCATTGCCAATACCTATCAGCGGATTTACTCCTGGTATTCTCGGTTTCACTGTCGGAATCCCAAGATAGGTGAAGCTACTGATTGAGCCGTTCGACTCTCAACGAAGGTTGCCACGTTCCTGATCCGTGACACTCGACCTTCTATTTCATATAGGAAATTAAGGTGCCGTCACTAAAATGGATAGTACTTGAATTTCCTGAACCCGAAGTTGTACCCTTGATACAGCGGCTTTACTTCTCGGAATGAAAGTCCTTCGCTACAATTTTGACTATATAGCAATAGGTTACGATCTCAAATGGATTGACGACCTATTTTAATATTAAATCCGTGAATTAATGTTTCTATTGCTAATAATCTCCAGCCGATTTACTCCAGGAACACCTGGTTTGACTCTCCGAATCACAGTACTAGTGAAGCTATTGACTCAGCCGTTCGACTTTCAGAAAGGATGGTAACGATCTCGAATAGCTTGACACATGATCCTCTATTTTATCCATAAAATTAAGGTGTCCGTTTCCTGAAACGACTAGTCATTTGTTTCCCTGAACCCGATTACACACACGATACAACGGGTATTGCTCTCGGCAGGTGAGGTATCCGTTAAGAAGTATGACGTTATAACAATAGGTAACGTTCTCCAGCGGTTTGGGTCTCTATTTCAATATTGATACAGTGAGTTCACGTGTTTATTGCCAATACTGCTCAGCGCATATACTCACAGGATAGCTGCAGCTATTGACTTAGATATACGACTTTCAAAGAAGATGTTAACGTTCTCGAACGCTTTGACTCTCGACGTTGATATTTGTAAACAAACATGTGGTGTCCGTGCGCGAAAATGTCTACCAATTTGCTTTCGTTATCATTACGCAGGACAATCGCTACAGCAGCCTTGGTCCTCAGATGGTAAGGTATTCAAAAATGGAATGACGTCATACGAATTGGTAATGTTCTCAAACGGTTTGACACACTATTATTATATTCAAAGCATGAACTAAGGTGTCTATTACCAAGACTGTTAAGCGGATTTACTCCCGGAATACCTGGTTCGAATCTCGGACTCCGAGGGTCGGTGAAGCTATTGCTATTGCCGCTCATATCTCACAGATGATGGTAACGTTATCGTACGGAATTACTCTCGATGTTCTAATTCATACATGGTATCATGATGCGCGACACAAAAATGTACATTCATTTGTTCCTCTAAACACGAATTTGTACACTCGATACAGAGGATCAGGTTCTCAAGATGTAAGGCCCACTCTGCAGAGTTTGACTCTCTACAACTAGGCTTCCTTCATCAATGCTTTGACTCTGTACATTACCAATACTACTGCCAATAATATTCAGAGGACTTACTCCAGGGAAAATCTAGGTTGACTCTCGGGATCACAGGATGTGTGAATCTATTGGCATAGCCGATTGAATTCAAAAGCGGGTAGTAACGTTCATAACTAATTCATAAGAGGATTTATGGTTATGTCTCTAAATTGTTTTCTAATGTGTTTCCCTAATCACGGAACTTATACTCTCGATACAGAGTGTTAGATTTTCGGAGGGTATCGTCTTCGGTAAAGCGATCGACTTTATTGCAATTGGTAACGTTCTCAATCGGATTGACGCCGTATTTTATTATTCCAACCGTGAATCAAGGTGTCTATTAGCAGTATAGTTCAGGGGATGTACACCAGGAATGCCGCGTTTGATTCTCCGAATCATAGGATAGGTGAAGCTATTGACTTAGCCGTTCGGCTGCCAAATAGGGTGGTAAAGATCGCGAACGGTTTGTTCCTCGACCTTCTAATTCATACATAAAATTAAGATGCCTGTCACTAAAACTTATACTAATTTGATTCACTCAAAACGAAGTTATAATCCCGACAAGGCCGGATAGATCCTCGGAAAGTAAGGTCTCCGGTAAAACTTTAATACCATGCCAATAGCTAAAGTTGTGCAACGGTTTGATGCCCTACTTTAATATTCATACCGTGAATTAGCGTGTGCCATTGGTAATACTGCACTCGGGATCAACTCCCGAAGTACCTGGTCCGACCCTTGGAACCGCAGGACAGATGTAGCTATTGATTCAGCTGTTCGACTCTCGAATATGATGGTAACGTTCTCGCGCGGCTTAACCGTTGATGTTCCTATTCCTTCGTCAAAACGAGGTGTCGGCAAGATACAATGCCTATTAATTTGATCACGTGAAAACTTAGCAGGACAATCGCTACAGCGGATTGCGACATCGGGAGGTTATGTATTTGGTAAAGGAATAAGCTTATACCAATTCGTAATGTTCACAGACGGTTTGAATCTCTACCTGAATATTCATAGTGTGAAATAAGGTAACTATCGCCAAAACTCCTCAGTAGATTTATTCCTAGAATATCTGGTTTGTCTTTCGGTATCACAAGGCCGGTGATGTTATTGACTTAGTCCGATTCTTAAAGAAGGTGTGATCTTTCTTAATTGGTTTGACCCTCGATTTTGCTAGTCGTACATGACAAGAACGTACCCGTCTGCCAAAATTTTTACTAGTTTATTTCCGTGAACATTGAGCGAAGCACTTGCTAAAGCGGGTTAGACTCTCCTAAGGTTAGATATTAGGTAAAAAGCATAACATTATACGAACTGATAATGTTCTCCGAAGGATTGACACAAGATCTTCTAATTGATACATGTAACTAAGGTGGTCGTCGCTACAATGGGTACAAATTTATTTCTCTGAACCCGAAATTATACTCGCGATACAGCGGGTTAGCTTCTCGGAAGGTAGGGAATTCGGTAAAAGGAATGACTTTATACGAATTGGTAATGTTCGCCAACGTTTTGACCCTCGATTTTGCTATTCATTCCTGAAAATGTTGTAAGTCTGCTAAGTAATCTTCTAATTTGTTTCCGTGTGCACTATGCATTGTGCTCGATGCTACGTGTTAGGTTCTAGGATGGTAAGGTTTTCGGTAAGAAGTATGACTTCTCAGCAATTGGTTATATTCTCAATCGGACAGACTCTCTACTTTAATATTCAAACCCTGGAACAAGGTGTTTATTCCCAATATTGTTCAGTGGATTTACTCCCGATACACCTGGTTTGGCTCACGGAATCGCAGGATAGGCGAAGATATTGACGTAGTCGTTCGTATCTCGCACCAGGTGGCAACGTTCCCGAGCGGGTTGACACTCGATCATGTAATTCATACATGAAATTAAGGCACCCGTCACAGAAATGAAAAATGGTTTCTTTCTCCGAACACGAAGTTTTACTCTTGAAACCGCTGGTTAGCTTCACCGAAGGTAAGGCCGTCGGTAAAGTATTTGGCTTTATACCAATTGGCAACGCTCCTTGATGCTATAGTTTAATATTCCAACCGTGAATGAAGGTGTATGTTACCAATACTGTTCAGCAAATTTGCTCCCAGAATACCTGGATTGACTGTCGGAATCGCAAGATGGGTGAAGCTATTTACTTAGCTATTCGTCTCTCACAGTTGGTGGCATCGTTCACGAGCGGTTTGTCACTCGATCTACTAATTTGGACATGACGTTAAGGTGCTCGTCACTGAAATGAATACACATTTTTTTCTGTGATAGCGAAGTTATGCTCTCGATATAGTGCGTTTGTCTTTTGGAAGTTAGGGTCTTCGTTAAAGAGTTTGACTCCACAACTGTACGGAACGTGCTTCCGCGGTTTGACTCCGTACTTTCTTATTCATACCTCGATTTGCGATGTCCATCGCCAATAGTACAGAGGGAATTTACGCCCGGAATACCTGGATTGACTTTCCGAATCACAGGACGTCAACATATTGACTTAGCCCTTCGAATCTCAAGGAAGGTGGTATCGCCCTAGAATGGTCTGACACTCGACCTTATAAATCATGTATGAAGTTAAGGTGCCCGTCACTAAAATATGTACTAATGTTCTTCTCTCAACATGAGGTAATAATCTCGATACTGCGGATCAGCTTCTAGGAAGGTAATGCCTTCGGTAGAAAGATTGACTCTATAGCAATACAAATCATTCTGCAACAGTATGACGGTCTGCTTTAATATTCTTATATTGAATTACGGTGTCCATTGCCAATGCTGTACGGGGCATTTAATCCAAGAGCACATCGTTTGAATCTCGGAATCACAGGATCGGTAGAGCTATTGGCTTAGATGTGCGTGCCTCAAAGAAGGTGGTATCGACCTTATGATACATACATGAAATTAAGGTGATCGTCACTAAAATGCAAATTAATTTGTTCCTCTGAACACGATGTTATACTCCCGATACAGCGGATTAGGCTTTCGGTGGGTGAGTTCATCAGTAAAGCGTTTTACTTTATTCAAATTGTTGTCGAACTCAAAATTATTGACTCTTTACTTTAAATTCAAACTCTGAATTATGGTGTCTCTTGCCAGTACTGTACAGTGCATATAATTGCATAATACCTGGATTGACACGGTATCACAGGATAGGTGAACCTACTGACATAGACGTCCTTCCTTCAAAGAAGGCACTAATATTCTCAAACGGTTCGACACTCCATATTCTGTTTCATACATTACATTAAGGTGCCCTTCACTAAAATGTATGCCATTTCGTTCCTCTGAACGCGCTGCTATACTCAATACAGCGGGCTAGGTTTCCAGATTGTAAGGTCTTCCGTGAAGCGTTTGACTCTATACTCATTGGTAACGTTCTCCCTCGGTTTGATGTTCGACCTTCTAACTCATACATGAAATTTAGTCACCCGACACTAATATTTAAAATATTGTGCTTCTTTTACCACGAAGTTATACTCCCGATACAANGTATGTATTGCCAATACTGATCAGCGGATTTGCTGCTGGAATACCTGGTTCGACACGCCGAATATGTGGATAGGTGAAGCTATTGACGTATCTGTGCCACTCACAAAGAAGGTGGTTACTATCTCGAATGGTTTGTTACTTGATCTGCTAGTTCGTACATGAAATTAAGGTGTCCGTCCGTAATGTGGAAATCAATTTGTGTCTCTAAACACGGTATTATACTCCCGATACAGGGTGTTAGGTTCGCAGGGAGTAAGGTCTCCGGTAAAACGGTTTATTTATTCAAATTCGAATCGTTCTCGAACAGTTTGACATTGTACTTTAATCATTAAACTGTGGATTGAGATGTACATTGCCACTACTGTACTGCGGATATACTCCCGGAATACTTGGATTCACCATTGGAATCACAGGATAGGTGAAGCTATTGATCTAGGCGTTCGACTCTCAAGGAGGGTGGTAATGTCCTCGAACGGTTTGACCATCGATATTCCAATTCATAAATGAATTTAATGAACCGTCAATGAAACGTATACTAATTTGCTTCTCTGTACACGATGATATAATCTCGATACCAGGAGTTAGCTGCTCGGAAAATAAGGCCTGCTGTAAAAAGACGGACTATACAGCAATAGGTATGGTTCTACAGCGCTTTGACTCTATTCTTTAGTATTCATACCGTGAAATTGCGTGTCTAACGCCAATAATGTACAACTGGTTTGGACGCGGATTGCCTGGTTTGACTCTTGGGATCAGAGGATAGGCGAGGGTATAGACTTAACTGGTCGACTCTCAACGACGATGTTCTCGAAATATTTAGCCCCCGATCATTTAATTCATATACAAAATAAGGGCGCCCGTCACTGAAATGTAAACTAATATGTTACTCTGAACGCGATGATATACTTTCGATACGGCGGATTTGATTCGCAGAAGACAGGCCTTCGGGAAGAAGAATGACTGTATACATATTGATAAAGATCAACAACGGTTGGACACTGTACGTGAATAGTTAGTGCTTAGTTCTTGGTTTCAATAGGAAAGTATAGCGTCAAACTTTTTGTGAACGTTACCAATTGGCTTAACGTCATACTCCTAACCGGATACCTTACCATCTGAGAACATAACACGCTGTATCGTGGGTATAACTGTTTTCAGCGAAATAAATTAGTATACATTTTAGTGACGTGCACATTATTTACATATACAAACAGAAGAATCATGAGTAAAAGCTTCTGAGAATGTGCCACCTTCTACAATGTTCGAACGGCTAAGTAAACAGCTTCACATATCCTGTGACCCCAAGAGTCAAACCAGGTAATCCGCGTCTAAGCACGCTATGCAGTATTGGCCTTATATACCCTATGTCAGTGTATAAATATTCAAGTACAGATCCAAACCGTTGTACAACGTTACGTATTGCTATACGTTCAAACTTTTCACAGAAGGCCTCACCCTCAGGAAGATATCCCGCTGTATCGAGGGTATAACTTCGTGTACACGAGAACAGAATATTAAATATTTTAGTGACGCGCTCCTTAATTTCATGCAGGAATTAGAAGATCGTGTGCCAAACATTTCGAGCAACCTATAACCTTATTAGAAATTCGCACATCTATATCAATAGGAGCACCCATCCTGTGATTCTGAAAGTCAATCCAGGTATTCAGGGTGTAACTCCGCTGGATAGTATAGGCAATATGTGCTATAATTGATGGTTTTAATTTTAAAGTCGAGTGTGAAACTGTTGCAGAACGTTACTTATTGCTATAGGGTCAAACTTTCTACCGAAGGCCGTACCTTCAGAGAACCTAACCCGCTCTATCGACAGAATAACTTCGCGTTTAGAGCAGCAAAATAGTGTACATTTCAGTGACCGGCATATTAATTCCATGTATGAGTTAGTAGATCGAATGGCCAACTTGTCCAGAACGATACCACCATCTTTGTGAGTCGCACTGCTAACTCAACAGCTTCTCCTATGCAGTGATTCCGTTTGTTAAAGCAGGTATCCAGGGTGTAAATCCGCTGTACAGTATTGGCATCACAGACCCTATTTCATGGTATAAATATTAATGTCCAGAGTCAAACCGTTGTAGAACGTTACGTACTGATGAAGAGTCAAACCTTATAGCGACGGCCTTGCCTTCCGAGAAGCTAACCCGATGTATCTAGAAAATATCTTCGGGTTAAGAAGGAGCAAATAATTCTTTGTTTTTGTAACGAGAACATTAATTTCATGTATGAGTTAGATGATCGAGTGTCAAACTATTCGAGAACGTTACTATCTTCTTTGAGAGTCGAACGGCTAAATCAATATCTTCACATATCCTGTCATTCCGAGAGTCAAACTAGGAACGCTGGGGCTAAATACCTTGTCCTGTATTGGCAATGGATACCTTAATTCACGGCATGAATATCATGGCAGAGCGTCAAACCGATGTAGGAGGTAACCTATTGGTATGGAGTCAAAATTCATAGAGATGGCCATAACTTCCGATAACATATCCCGTTGCATCGAGGGTATAACTTCGCGTTTAGAGAAACAAATCAGAACATATCTTAGTGACGGACACTGTAATCTCTCGTATAAATTAGAAGATCGAGTTTCAAAACGTTCGAGATGGTTACCGCCTTCAGTGAGAGTCGAACGGCTAAGTCAATAGCTTCACCTATAATTTGGTTCCACGAGTCAAGCAAGGCATTCCAAAAGTAAATCTTCTAAACAGCACAGGCAATAAACACCATGTTTCACGGTTTGAATATTAAAGTATGGAGTCAGTCCGCTGGGGAAAATATCCAATTGTTATAATATCATACTTTTTACCGAAAACCTTGCCTTCCTAGAACCTAACCCGCAGTATCGAGCATCATGCATAGTGCTCATGGAAACAAATTAGTAGACTTTATAGCAGACGCACAACATTTTCATGAATGCATAGTATAATCGGGTGTCAAATCGTTTGAAAACGATACCAATTACTATACATTCAAAAGTTTTACCTAAGACATTTCCCTCCGAAAAACTAACCTCGCTGTATCGACAGTATAATTTCGTGTTCAGTGGAAGAAATTAATATTCATCTCAGTGACGGGCACCTTAACTTCATGTTCGAATCAGAGGATCGAGCATCAAACCGATTGAGAACGTTGCCACGATCTGTGAGAGACGAACGTCTAAGTCTATAGCTACACCTATTCTGTGATTTCGAGAGTTAAGCCAGGTATTCCTTGGGTAAACCTGCTGCCGAGTATTGGCAATAGACACCTTAATTCACGGTTTGAATATTAAATTTGAGCGTCAAACCGTTTGTGAACGTTACCAATTGTTATAAAGTCAAACGTTTTTCCTAAGGCCGTACCTTCCACGAAGCACACCCTCTTCGTCGAGAGTGTAACTTCGTATTGAGAGGATGAAATTAGTAAACATTTTAGTGACGGTGTCCTTAATTTCATTATGAATACGAAAATCGATAGTTATTCCGTCAGAAAACGTTACCACCATCATTGAGAGTCGCATATCTTGGGTAATAGCATCACCTATCCTGCGACTTTGAAAGTCAAACCAGTTATTACGGGAGTAAATCACGTGAATTATATAGGCAATTGACCCCATAACTCTCGGTATGAACATTTAAATAGAAAGTCACACTGTCGGAGATCAATGCCAATTAGTATAGATTCACTCTTTTCACCGAGGACCATACCATCCGATATCATAACTCGCTGTGTCGATAGTATAACTTCGTGTTTCCGGAAACACATTAGTATATATATCAGTGACGGCACAATAAATTGGGTATGAATTTGAATATGGATTGTCAAACTGATCGAGTAAGTTACCGCCACTTTGTGAATCGAACGGCTAGGTCAGTAGTTTCACGTGTCCTGTGATTCCGTGAGTCAAACCTGGTATTCCGGGAGTAAGTCCGCTGAACAATATTGGATTTATACACCCAATGGCATGGTAGAAATGTTAAGGTACAGATTCAGACCGTCGTAGATCGATTCGTATTAATATAGTGCCAAACACTTCACAGAAAGCCTTGTCTTCGAGAAGCCATCCCGCTGAATCCAGAGTAGAACTTCGTGTTCGGAGAAGCAAATTAGCACTCACATTAGTGACATGCACCATAAATTCAGATATGAATTGGAATACGGAGTGCCAAGCTTTTCGNGTGACGGGCACCTTAACTTCATGTTCGAATCAGAGGATCGAGCATCAAACCGATTGAGAACGTTGCCACGATCTGTGAGAGACGAACGTCTAAGTCTATAGCTACACCTATTCTGTGATTTCGAGAGTTAAGCCAGGTATTCCTTGGGTAAACCTGCTGCCGAGTATTGGCAATAGACACCTTAATTCACGGTTTGAATATTAAATTTGAGCGTCAAACCGTTTGTGAACGTTACCAATTGTTATAAAGTCAAACGTTTTTCCTAAGGCCGTACCTTCCACGAAGCACACCCACTTCGTCGAGAGTGTAACTTCGTATTGAGAGGATGAAATTAGTAAACATTTTAGTGACGGTGTCCTTAATTTCATTATGAATACGAAAATCGATAGTTATTCCGTCAGAAAACGTTACCACCATCATTGAGAGTCGCATATCTTGGG
>NIJG01004144.1:13152-23675 GCA_002201625.1 Euglossa dilemma
TGGGCAGCTGGTGTGCCTTCGCTCTTGCTCTTGAGAATGACCCTTAGACATTTCGTCGGACACTTCTTCCAGGCTCGTTGGGTTCGGGCGTACTCGACGCGCCTCGCCTTCCGCTTTGATAGAGTCCTGTCTGGCACATTGTGATGGGCAGGCTTTCTTTCCACAGGTGTTGGTGGAAAGACCTTCAACAGATAGATCTCTAGCTCTTCAGAGATCCTGCTTACGCTCCATGTAGAGACGTGATCGCAAATCCGCCCGAGCAGTTCCGCGTGAAACGCAGTCCCGCTCAGGGCTGACAGGCGTGTTCGATATGTTCACATATCGAAGATATCAAAACCTTGTGGGTGTCAAGGCGGTCGTGACTTTCCTCGGGCAGAGTGAGCGGTACACTCTCCTTGAGTTTCTTGATGTAGTTTAGAACTCTTTGTTTATGGTTTTGGTATCTTCGTTGGCGTTTAATCGATTCAAGCGTCCGGTTAGGGAATAAAGGTAACTGATTTAAGAATTTGACGCCATCAAGCGTCATGACGCCGAGTCTTCAGCACTCTAAGGTGCTTTCTTGTGATCTATCTTATCAACTGTGAGTGCATCGTACCAACTTTTGTGGGAACGTTGCTCGTTCACTCCTCTACTGGTCTTGGTCTTAACCCTTAAATGCATGATTTTTCCTTTTTAAATAAAATAAATTGAAACAAGTAGTTAATTAAATATAGATTAAGGGAAAAATAAAGAAAAAAANTCTCTAGCTCTTCAGAGATCCTGCTTACGCTCCATGTAGAGACGTGATCGCAAATCCGCCCGAGCAGTTCCGCGTGAAACGCAGTCCCGCTCAGGAGTGACAGGCGTGTTCGATATGTTCACATATCGAAGATATCAAAACCTTGTGGGTGTCAAGGTGGTCGTGACTTTCCTCGGGCAGAGTGAGCGGTATACTCTCCCTGAGTTCCTTGATGTAGTTTAGAACTCTTTGTTTATGGATTTGGTATCTTCGTTGGCCTTTAATCGATTCAAGCGTCCGGTTAGGGAACAAAGGTAACTGATTCACGAATTTGACGCCATCAAGCGTCATGACGCCGACTCTTGTGATCTATCTTATGAGTGCATCGTACCAACTTTTGTGCGAACGTTGCTCGTTCACTCCTCTACTGGTCTTGGTCTTAAAGATCCGACCGCACTCAGGCATTCTACATTGGAACAAGGTTGTAGGCTTAAGCTTCTTGGCAGGTGAATCAAATTTATCATCCGAGGCAATCTTATTACTTTTTGGGCCGACAGTATCTACGGTCGAGTGAGACGGCAGCCCGCAAGATTTGATGTTTATCCCAATTTCGTTGAGTCAGGGCATAGGCCTGACGTCATCGTTGTCTCTATTACTAATGGGGCGGTGAGGTGCACTACGCGTTACCCGGGGAACCCGCTCCTTCATGGCCATATACAGGGTGCTTCAAAAAAATGTATACACACTTTGAACTTCCATAGAAAATTTATTTACCGTTCTACAAAGTTAAATTTCAGGAAAATAGAAAGCTGAAAGTCCAATGTAAATGAAACATAAATAACAAATGTCAATACTGTTCAAATTGGTGACCTGCAGCATCAATACAATTCTGAGTACGAGTCACCACTGATTCTGTACATCGTATCAAAACGTCCAATGAGATTTCTCTACACACTGCTTGAATCTCATTCCAAAGAATGTCTAGGTTACGTGGTTTACGTTTGTACACCTCATCTTTTACTGTGCCCCACAAGAAGAAATCCAGTGGTGTAAGGTCTGGAGAACGTGCTGGAAACTCGATTGGCCCCCTGCGTCCTATCCACTGGCCCGACAAATTTTGATCCAGGTAAGCTCGTACGTCCCTGTGATAGTGCGGCGGAGCACCATCTTGTTGAAAATAAAAATCATCATTACCGTATAATGCACGAATGGCAGGAAATATGGAATCAGCAAGCATTGTTAGGTAATTAATACCAGTTACAGTGCCTTCAAATCGAAAAGGTCCAATGAGTCCCCTTGAAGACAAACCGCACCACACATTTACACCAGGCAAATTTACAGCTTTTTCAATTGTAATGTGAGGATTTTCTTCACCCCAGTAAACACAATTGTGCCTATTGACAGTTCCATTAAGTTTGAATTGGGCTTCATCCGACCAAATGATGCTACCCATAAATCCCGGTTTACGTATCACCATCTCCTGAATCCATTCACAAAATTGCAACCTTCGATCTGGATCGTCGTCATTTAGCTGTTGCACCAGCCTTGGAATGTAAACACGATACTTGCCTCTCTTCAGAATGCGTAGCACGCTGCTAGCACTTACATCACTTTCACGTGCCCCTTGCCTTGAAGATTTGTTAGGAGAGCGTTGAAACAGTCCCAAGACTGCCGTTGATGACTCATCACTTGTAGCTGTTCGAGGCCGACCTGAATGACCTTTATGCACACCACACACTGTTCCATGAACTTCGAATTTGTCTCGTATGCGTGTAATTGTTAATCTTGAAGGTGGTTCTGTATCATACTCCCTTCTCCACTGTCTTTGAACTTCATTTACATTCTCAAACTTCCAGTACCACTTAATAACCTGCTTACGTTCTTCAAAACTCAAACGTACGTCCCCCATGTTGATATTACAAATTCCAACTGATAATATAACATAGAGGGACGATTATGCTGGCACCTGGCGAAGAAATATAACATTAGCCTTGTAGAGCGGGAAAACTACAATAGTTTAAAGTGTGTATACATTTTTTTGAAGCACCCTGTATCCATTAGGTAGAACGATAAGCGAGAAAGGGTGTCAGTTTTTCCCGCTGCGCTAGCCTGGTCAATAATGCCCCGGAGGACGTCGAAGTTGTAGGACTGGTCCTTCGGTGTTGGTAGGGCCTTGAGGAAGTGGAGTATCCCGGTGTCAGGGTCAATGGTAGGAGATGCCACGGTTTCGGTGACATGATGAGGAGAGGAAGACAATGATGACTATGACGTCCATCAGGAGGACCCCCTCCTGATCTTTGACCGTTTGGCTGCTGACGTATTTTTTCAGACATATGCCAAAACTGCGGCACTAATTGCTCGTGCATCCATGCATCGGCAAGAAGGTCTTTCGCCTTTTGTCCAAGTTGATTGTTCTTGAAAGCCGTGTCGCCAAAATCTTGTGAAATGTCCTGGTAAGAACGGATGAGACAGATCGGCCGATAGTCGCCGGGGTCCCGTGCTGCATCCTTCTTGGGAATCAGTGTTGTTCGAGATTCCAAGAGGCGTTTGGGTACTTTCCCACATACTACGAATATGTTAAATATTCTCCATAGAATGTCCATAGGGACAGAGCGGAGCTGTCTTCCAGTGAGTCCGTCTGGTTCCGGCGCGGTGTTAGCGCTTGGGAATGCTCCCTTGACCTCATCCCGGGAGATGGGCCTCCAAAGATCGGCAACCTGTGCCCTCCTCTCGTCAACTCCAGGTGACATGGTTCCCCCTCCAGTCATCGACGAGCTCCAGTAAGGAACCATGATATCCTTACTAGGTGTTTCTGAGACCACCTTGTCCTTGAGGATCGCCCTAAGGCAACGACTAGGGTTTCGGCGCCACGAGCGTTGCGTGCTCGCTTGACGTTTGGTCAGGGACTGGACCGTTTCCTCGCTAGGTTTCCCCACTCGTGTTGTTGTCAGTGTGGGGGAATATGCGTATGAGATATATCTCCAGCTCCTCAAGCACTCTAGATGTTGACCAGCGCTTGAGGTTTCCACATATGAGGTTCAAATGATCCGAGGAGCACCCTGTGCAACTCAGTGGTACTTGATGGAAAGTCTCGTCGATCATTTCAACCAGGCTAGGTACATTATTGCCCTCGGGGTGTTCGTCGAGCGCCACTTCGATGGTAGGTGGCAAGGGATTTTCTTGGATCTCTTTGATCCTTTTAACCGTTTGGCTGCTGACGTATTTTTTCAGACATGTGCCAAAACTGCGGCACTAATTGCTCGTGTATGGGAAAAACGTAAAACACTTTTCGTACGATAAAGTCACTTGTATTACTTTGCAACGACAAAAATAAAAAAATACTAATTGTTTACATAAATTTGTTTTAATTAATTTTGTGAATAGAATTGGTAACGAGCACTTATAATTCAGTTAAATTAACACAAATAATTTGTTATAATTTTTGACACGGGTGGTTTGCTATACAAAGCGCGTGAATTCCCTTTTTACAAATAGAACAAATTAGGTTTGAACGTTTAACTTCTCCACTATGTTTACTGCTGCATTCCACGCACCGCCGCAAATTTCGTCCAGGTAGCTTTTCAAGACTAAATATTTCGGTTGGTGTAGATGATGTATATTGTTTATATGCGTTGTTTTTGTTTGCGAACCATTCCTTTTCAATTTTATCAATAATACTTGAAACAAATTGTAACCTGGTTAGCTTTTTACCCTTATTATTTTCGGAGTATATTATGTAGGCGTTTAAGACCATTCTTCCGATAATGCTGAATGCAACTTTCTTTCAATATTTCATTGTTCTTCTTTCATCTAGGTATGTATAAAGCATTTTATCTGCTTCGTCCACACCACCCATGAACTTGCTGTAATTAAGAATAACAGAAGGTTTAGTCTTTTCTGACTTGTAAATTCCTCTTTTCTTTGTAACGACTACGTTATCTGTAGTGCAGTTTGTTGAAACCAACATGACGGGATTCCTTTGAGACCTTTTCTCTCGAAACGAATAAATAAGAATTCCATTGCTTTTAAAATATTTAGATTTACCAACATCCGCAAATTTAGCCTTCTTTGGGACGTTTTTTCTATTTTTTCTAATAGTACCAGTTATATATGTATTTTTTTGCAATAATACTTTTGCTAGTTGGATGCTTGTAAAAAAGTTATCGGTGAAAACATGAAATCCTTTATTCAAATAATTTCCTAAATTTAATTATTGTTGGACAACAACATATCCCAATCCATTCTTTTTTATTTCTTCCTTATTTTCGGTTGACTTTGCGTCTCGATAAGAAAAGAATCCTAAGCAATACTTTGAAATCGAATCACAAAGCACCCGAAATTTGATCCTCCATTTGTGGTGCTTTTTATTAGGAAAGTACTGCTTTATGCTCGATTGACAACGAGTGCCCACCAGTGATTCATCGATACTCAACTGTTGGTGCGGTGTATACCTTTCACGGAAAATCTTATTGGCATAATCCACAAGAAAGTTAAACTTTGCACATGGATCGCAATCTGGATGTCCTGGTGGTGCCAAAGTGGTATTGTCAACCAGATGAAAAAACATTATAATCAATAAAAACCTATCCCTAGAAAACATTCTCCCAAACCATGGTATTGCCTTGAGCCTCTATTCCAATAACACATCATTGTTGGACGTCTAGTAATACCCATTTCTATCAAAACCGCAATAAATGCTTTCATTTCTGGTATGGTAACAGGTTTCCATTTTTTTGCACGTGATTGACGCTTCAAAGTTTCGTTGGTACTCAAAAACTGATGAGCGTACCGGTTTGTTTCGGTAACCATTGTAGAGAGTAGGGAAATGGAAAAGAATATGGAGAAATATTCAATTGGTTTCGCTTCAGATTCAGGCGGATGTTGTGGACCAGGAACCTCCGTAAAAGAATACTTTTCGTTCGAATACCATGTATTCAAATCCAAAAATTCATCAACAGAGGCATGTTCGGTGCAGTCTTCAGTTAGTTCATCGTCACTGCTCTCGCTAATAGCCCGTAATCTCTTTTTAGGAATAATAATATCACTTCTGCTATCACGTTCGTTGTCACAAACTTGCATTTCGTCATCAGTCCACGATTCCGAGTCAGTTTCACTCCAAATATCAGACATTGGGTTCACCGTTATTTAACAAAAAAAAGTAGATTGAAATATGTAATATTATTACAACAATTAAAAATCGTATGCTCCGCAAACGCAAGGTGCTTCACAGGACACACGAATGCTAGTGTTCTGGATCAGCATTATTACGCTCTCCGCAGTCTAGGCATCGAAAATAAAGAGGAGCACTATCGTGTTCTTCGCATTTTTTGTGTAACATAAAAGCGTGATAGCGCTCGTCAGCAGTCAATCGGTTAATAACCAGATAGGGGTTCTTTAACTCTCCCAGAACGTTGACTACAGGTTCAGTGAACACTGCGGACTTTCTTGACACAATTCGTGCAATCTGCTCTACAATTTCGTTATGCCTTTTGAGTCTGACGTTTTTTCTATGATGGCATATGCCAAGAATATATCGACTTGTAGTTTACACCTTCGGCACATTGGGTCAATATCTTGTCTGCCTCTTCTTAATGCTACTTTGGTACCGAAGGTGTTGGTTTTTAATTTAATGGCGTTCAGGTACCTCAAAGATTTGAGGAGTTCGGGCATTTTTAATTTAATCTCCCCCGAAATCATGGACGTCGTGACCTTGCGAGGTTAGCTGTTTCCATCTCTCGGTTCCTTTTTTCTTTAGAGAAATTCGCGCGTCCTCGACGTCTTAAAGCGTGCCTGGCCAGCTTATCCCCACCGATTTAGTAGCATACTTTTTCATTGTGTTTTCCTACCCCTTATATGACTCCATGACGGGTCTGGACTTGCCCTCATCTTAAATCCACTTCTAAGCACTGAGAGTGTAACGATATTCGCCACCTTTTGCATCTCGAGTCCACCATGGCTTTTGCTAGTATATATAACCCCATCCGTCGTCGACAGAGACAGATGGTGGTGATCTAATAGCAAATTGCTCGAATAGCAAATGAAAAATGTGCATAAATAGTGATAAAATTTTATGAAGAACGATTGACATGGCATAGCCCTGCTCATGACGAAGAAAATTCAACAAAAGCTGATGTACCCTGCATCAATAGTAATTCTCATATTATATATGCAATAAAATTAGCTCACCACGATACTAGTCGAAAATGTCAATAAAGCAGATTTTATACTGCATATTCAATAAAATTAATCTACAGTAGAAAATATCAATAGAACAAATTTTCATATTATATATGCAATGAAATTAGCTCACCACGACACTAGTCAGACTTCCGATATGTGAAAAACAATGTACAAAACATAATTTGTTTCTTAGTCGAATACTCTCTAGACAAGAAAACATTCATCTGCAGTATATAAAATTGTTATATATACCAATTTTTTGTTAGGTATGCCAATACGTAGGCATAAGGTTGCAACGGGTTTTTATTCTATTTTTAGTAATGCTTTTGTTTGTGTTGCCAGTCGTTTTGTTCCGGGAATGGATAGCATTTGGAGGGCTGCACGTTTTTCAACATTCACTTCGAAACCGTGGTGCTTGAAAAATTTCTCAATGATGGTAATACGAGAGCGTATTTCAGTAGGTGTTCTTCCAGTCACTAATATATCATCTGCAAATGTGAGTGTAGTGATGTTTGCACTACTTATTTTATTCCCTCTCTTTCGTTCAACTGCTGTAGTAGATCGTCGATTATTAAGTTGAACAGAAATCCGAATAAAGAAATAGGGTCGCCTTGCTTTACTCCTTTTTACCTCCAATGGCTCAGATTTCTTGCCATGGCATTCCAAGATGGTTGTGGAATTTCGATACCACTCTTCTATGTACCGGATAGTATGTTCATCTACACCACGCCTATGTAAAGCGTCAACTATCGATTTTATACTGACTCTGTCGAAGGCTTTTGCTAGATCTATTGATAGGAGGATGACAAATGATTTTGCGTGGCCGCGCATACTTCTGATTACTGTTTGCAATATTGTGCTGCTATATGTTCAAACATGGTCTCCGTCACATAAAGCCCATAAAAATCATCCACTTTTTTACAATGACCATCGTTTTTTGTGAAACCACGTTGACTGTGAGACAGACGGATTTCACGTTTATGGCGTACTGTCAGGATCTTCTTCAGCAACCGTATCACCTTGCTGCCAATGGTGATGGGTCTCCAATTCTTTGGGTCCTTTGGTTACCCGATTTTGGGATGAGAAAAGTTCTGTTCTTTGGAAGCACTGACGGGAATATTCTTGTGCCCCAAATGATATTAAACAAAGTCACAAGGTCGGCACACGGTGCACTCCTCAGGTTTTCTCGTTTAATGCCGTCAATTCCCGGAGCGGACTCTTTTATTTTTAGCAAGGCACTGTGGATATATGTACTGTCTATTGGGCCGGATAAGTCTATTCTGTTTTTAGTTTCATATTTGTTTGCTTTCATTGGAAGATCTTGTGTGCGAATAACTGTTTGCAATATTGCGTAAGATCTTCCATTTCCGGCATTTCTATTTCGTCAAGCTTTGTGTCGAATTATATCTGTTCTGCTGCTTGTGCAGGGTTGGTTCTATATAATTGCTCCAGGCGTGCGTATGCAGAGAGGCACGTGTCTTTGCTCTATTACCTTTGAGTTTTTTACTATTGTTGCCTTTACGAGCAATGTACTTTTTTTGTGCTGCTGGGGCTATTTTGTGTATGAAGCAGTTCAACATATTACTGACTTCCTCGGGAGAAACATTCTCAAAAATTTTATTTCTTATAGATGACATTTCAAGCGAGGTATTGCTTTGTAGCTGCTTGAGCAGATTACAGATATCTAGTGATTCGATGAGAGTGATTCTGGATTTTTGTGCCATACTTTTTGTTGAAGTTTGAGTCTCATTTAGCAGGTTTGTATTGCTGCCGTTTTTACTATTGCTCTTGGACGGATCGGTGCGAGTGGAATTATCTTCACCTTTGATGGTTTCGGCGATTTTGGGCTACTAGATGTTTTGGCTTTTTCTTTCCGACCATCGGATATGAGCGACTTGTACATCTCTCGCTGGCGGAATTTCTTTATTCCTTCGATCGACTGTCCAGATTTTTCGGATAGGATCTTGATGATATCGTTCGTTGCATGTGGGATTGAGATTTCCATTTCGGCTATTGCTTTTATTTCTGATTGGGTGTATTGCGTTCTGGAGCTGCTTTGTCTGGAGCTCAGGAGCTGTAAGTCAGCAGTGTTGTACTCTTCAGGGTGTGTTCGGCGCTGGTGCTGACGCAGTCCAGCGTATGTTTTGTATTTGTTGTTGCAGACGGTACAAGCGTATCCGTCGTTTTGTGGAGGTGGAGCGTTGCATCTTCTGATGTGCTGAGCAGCACTGGAAATACTCCTTATGGATAGGACAGCGTGACAAGATGGATACATCTTGTTCGCAGGAACACTGCAGTTTAACCCTGACCGAGGTTTAGTTAAATTTTCCAGGGGATCAGGTCCATCCTGGTTGATGTTTTCCACCATTGCTGTCGCCACTGTTTGCGACCGACAGCATCCGAGGCTTGTTTTAGTGTTTTTGTTTGCAATTTTATTTGCCCGAAGGCGTGAGTCTAGTGGGCTGCAAACCCAAGAGATCCACTTGGGATCGGCGTCTTCGTTAGCTTAGTCTAGGCGTTAGACATGGACTTTTCTCTTGCACCGTGACCTTGCCTAAGTGTCGGACGTGAGAGATGGCCTTGGGAATGGTTTCCAGCAACATAATGGCAAGATGGTTGTACACCGCCTCTTTGCGAAAGTTGTCAGTTTCGAGGCTTCGGATATTTAAAATCACATTGCACATTTATAATAGCCTTCACATATATTATACGACATACTATAATATTTTGAACGTTAAATGGAGAAAATTCGATTATTATATTGGTATATATAGAAACGAAATAATTTGTTAAGACAAAAATTGTTTGGTATGAAGACTTGCTAATACATAAAAAAAGAAGAGACGAAAAAGGATTTCACATCAGTATGCTGGTAAAAAAAGCTTATCCAACGATATAAACTCGAAAAGATATTTGTCGTAGTACGAAACAAGTTTCGCTCTTATTTATTTCCCAAAAATGTTCCTTCATTACATCGGAATATTAATTGCGAATAGAGGATTTTTTCACCGGCTATGACACGTATGCCGAACTTAATCTGCGCTCTTCAGATCGTGAACGAAAGATGGCAGCGTTACATACCATTTCAAGCATTGAAAATGAAAACTTTGTTCATAACTGAACGCGTCGATCGAAACCAGTTTCGGTCTGCGTTCCTTTTTTTAACAAATACACGTTTCAATATCCGTTTCCTGTATAACCTGCATTTTTTCGGGATTTTCTTTCTCCCCGGTTTTACGTGGTGAATAAAACGCCGCTCATACTGATCGACCATATCTACGCTAGTTAAGACCACATGACAATGCGATTTGTTACTTGCGACCGCATAGTAACTTGCTCGAAGAAAAACTACCCCCGTTGACACCCCATATTTTCCACTCCCGACCCTCGGCCAGCTGAAACTGATTAGTCGCGCCCAAATCCTCCGTTTCGATTCTCCATTGGCTTACAAATTTACCCAGCTCTTTTCCGCGATTGTTTTCTCTCTGTTTCGCGGATTCTGGATTGCATCTACCCTTCGACTACCGATCTTTAATCCTTTGTTAACCCTTTGCGGTTCTATCTCGAGTATGAGTCGTTAATAAATTTTTGAGATCGATATTAATTAATGTGTGAAATTTAAAAT
>NIJG01004144.1:40590-51434 GCA_002201625.1 Euglossa dilemma
GGCGGGCCAGCCGAGCCAACCGGTGGCTTCTTCCTGCCGGCCGACCGGCCAATCAGCGCGCTCGACGGCTCGCTCGATGTTGCGCTCGCGCTCCGTGCCGCGGCTGGTGACCGCAACGTGTGCCGTGTAACGCGGACTCCCGAGCGACGCTTCCCGCGCAGAGAGTGAGAGGTCCGATCGGCGCGCTCTCCCTCGCACCGACACTGCGCTTCCCGCGCGACGCCGAGAGAGAGGTCCGAATGACGCGCTCTCTCTCGCACCGACGCTACGCTTCCCGCGCGAATCCGAGCGAGAGGTCTACTCTACTCACGCGGCACTCGCTTCGAATATTATTAATAAACTATCAACACTTCAATTCAGTACCAAATGTCACGCACGCGCACTATGTTATAGTGACTCGTTGCCACTTACCTTCGGATGAGTCCTCTTGTCCCTCAAATATACTTTTCTGTTGTATCTTCTTCGCCACGAGCGAGAAGAGGCCTCTCTGCCCGTCCTTGTCACACTCCGCTCGGTCGGAATGTGACAAAATTATCGGTTCACTTTTTCACTGTTATCCGTGTCCACTTATCACTCACACAGTTCACAGGCACACCACTGTGATCCTCTTGAGCTACACTACACACTAGAACCCTCAATGGGCCTCGGGAAATCCTTTTTTCCCGATCTATGTCCCTCAGAAGAAAGTTCGCCGCCACGTGGCCGCGCCCGGGCAGAGCGTCTCTCTCTGTCCTTGTCGCACGCAAGCTGCCGGAATCTTCAAAAACGAGCAATACACGTTTTAACTGATATCTTTGTCCGCTTTCCACTTAGATTGTTCTGGAGGGTATCGTTGTACTCCTCTTGAAGCCCTCTATACTCCAGAATATTTCACCGTCCTCGGAAAGTTCCTCTTTCCCGATCAAATTTGGCTCGAAGTTCGCTTACGCCTCCGCGTGCACGCGGGGCGTCTCGCTCTGTCCTTGTCGCACGTCAATCTTCAAAAACTAGCAGTTCACGTTTTAATTAATAACTTCGTCCGCTTTTCGCCTAGAGGGTTGTGGGTGGTCTCGATGGATTCGGCTTGAATCCGCCTTCACCCTCCTACCCTCCAAGGGTCGCTGCGAGCCCTACGTCCCTTGTGAAGAGCCCTCAAAGTGGCCCTTTTTTCCGCTTCTCCCGGAAGCCGGGAAAGCAATTTTTGCACAAAAATGTGCAAAAATACACACTCCCGTGTGTGCACACACTCACTGCTTGCACCCACTTCACCACAACCTCGAAAAAACTCAATTTTTCGCCCGCTTCAAAATCGCTCGCTACTCGCATGCGTCACCATACAGAGCGCTCGCTAGACACGTCCGTTCGCAACGGCGGTTGGAACGGAACTAACCCAAACCTAACCCAAACCTAACCCAAACCTAACCCAAACCTAACCCAAACCTAACCCAAACCTAACCCAAACCTAACCCAAACCTAACCCAAACCTAACCCAAACCTAACCCAAACCTAACCCAAACCTAACCCAAACCTAACCCAAACCTAACCCAAACCTAACCCAAACCTAACCCAAACCTAACCCAAACCTAACCCAAACCTAACCCAAACCTAACCCAAACCTAACCCAAACCTAACCCAAACCTAACCCAAACCTAACCCAAACCTAACCCAAACCTAACCCAAACCTAACCCAAACCTAACCCAAACCTAACCCAAACCTAACCCAAACCTAACCCAAACCTAACCCAAACCTAACCCAAACCTAACCCAAACCTAACCCAAACCTAACCCAAACCTAACCCAAACCTAACCCAAACCTAACCCAAACCTAACCCAAACCTAACCCAAACCTAACCCAAACCTAACCCAAACCTAACCCAAACCTAACCCAAACCTAACCCAAACCTAACCCAAACCTAACCCAAACCTAACCCAAACCTAACCCAAACCTAACCCAAACCTAACCCAAACCTAACCCAAACCTAACCCAAACCTAACCCAAACCTAACCCAAACCTAACCCAAACCTAACCCAAACCTAACCCAAACCTAACCCAAACCTAACCCAAACCTAACCCAAACCTAACCCAAACCTAACCCAAACCTAACCCAAACCTAACCCAAACCTAACCCAAACCTAACCCAAACCTAACCCAAACCTAACCCAAACCTAACCCAAACCTAACCCAAACCTAACCCAAACCTAACCCAAACCTAACCCAAACCTAACCCAAACCTAACCCAAACCTAACCCAAACCTAACCCAAACCTAACCCAAACCTAACCCAAACCTAACCCAAACCTAACCCAAACCTAACCCAAACCTAACCCAAACCTAACCCAAACCTAACCCAAACCTAACCCAAACCTAACCCAAACCTAACCCAAACCTAACCCAAACCTAACCCAAACCTAACCCAAACCTAACCCAAACCTAACCCAAACCTAACCCAAACCTAACCCAAACCTAACCCAAACCTAACCCAAACCTAACCCAAACCTAACCCAAACCTAACCCAAACCTAACCCAAACCTAACCCAAACCTAACCCAAACCTAACCCAAACCTAACCCAAACCTAACCCAAACCTAACCCAAACCTAACCCAAACCTAACCCAAACCTAACCCAAACCTAACCCAAACCTAACCCAAACCTAACCCAAACCTAACCCAAACCTAACCCAAACCTAACCCAAACCTAACCCAAACNTGTGAGGCATCGCACCCTCTGCGCGTGCAGAGGGGACATTTAAAGAACTCCGCCTTACAGGCCGCCATCCTGTGACCTGCTTCCCCGCATCGGAAGCAGGTCTCGCTGCAGTTAACCTCTTGATTTGGGCATCTGGCACCAACGTGCCCGAAGTCCAGGCACCTGAAACATTGAAGCCTCCTGGCTTCAAGTGCCTGGACCTTGGCGGAGGCCCAGCCGACTCTGATCCTTCCTTTTTCCAGAATTTTCTTGGCAGCTTTGAGCGGGCACCTCAGCCACGCCGTGCCCAGCCCGTAGCGCGCGATCTTAACGTCGCCACATTTTACCTCTTCTTGTTCACATTCGCCTTCTCTTGCTATGGCTAGGGCTAGTTCTTTCGGCGTGACCGAGTCATCCAGCCCGCTCACCCTCAGTTCGGCCTTCTTTGTCGGCTGAGTTACTCTCACCGCCTTGTCAAACAGTGCTGGCTTGAGCACGGTTGCCAGGATGGCGACCTTCTCTTCCCTATCCTTCCCGCTAATTTCCAGTAAGAGTCCCCCCGTAATGGCTCTTTTTACCACAACTGAGTCGATGCCTATTTCCTTTAGATCGACTCTCTCTTTGGCGGCGGCCATGACCTCCGCGTACCCCTTCTCGGTGGGTTTCTCCAGCGTGAGGGCCACAGCCGCCCTCGGTGGCGTTTTCGCCAGTTTAACGCTACTCTTCTGACTCGTTGGTGGCCTCGCCGGGAGGACTCTTCTTCCAGTTGTTGCTTGTCCTCTCCGTTCCTCTTCCTCACGGTGTTCCATCCTCCGTTGCGGGTGCTTTGGGGCTTTGCGGCCGACCACTTTGGCCCACCCCCCTTCTGTCTCGGTCTCCGTTTCAGTTCGGGGGGTGTTCTGTTTTCTCGCCCTCTGTTCCTTTTCCTTCGCATTTCTTGTGCGAGGTGGAGCTCTCCTGGCCACCTCGCTTATCGGGCCTCCCACATCCTTCTCTTGCCGCACCATGTGGGTGTTTCTCTCCTTTGGGATTTTTGTAGTTGCCCTGCCTAATCCTGCCGCCTCCAATTTTTTGTCCAATAGTGCCTCTACTTTTTCTAATAGTGTTTTTTCAAATGAGGGCCCTATTTCCTCTCTGCGCCTATTGTCTCTCTCAATGCTGTGGTCAGTCTCATTTGCTACTAACTTCCTTTGCTTCTGCGCTATTAACTCCCTCTTTAGTTTGGCATTCTCGGCTCTTAACTCAGTAATTTCCTTGGCTTGCGCCAGGATCTTAGGCGAAATCAATCCGCCTGTTGTTTGCATTGCCGGCGGTCGCATCGCTGCCGCAGCCTTCGTTCGCTTGTGCATCTCCTCTGTTACAACTTCTACCACTCTCGAGGCTATTTTGAGCTTTCTTACGTGGGTCCCTTTGAGGTTACCGGACCCCAGAGCTACCTCTTCTACGTCTTTAGATGCTTCCATCAACCTGATAGCCAGGTCGACGGTTTCCATCATTTTCAAATTGACCATTAAATCCTCTATCTCGGGAATTTTCTTTTGTTTCCTTTTCTTGGCTTGGTTACCCGAACTGGGTTGTCCTACTTCTGTTGTGTCAGTATTCGGGTCCTCCGTCTCTGTCAGCCTGGGAGGCGACAAGATTCTCTTCCTTTTCGCCAAAGCGGCGGCCGCTGCCCGCACTCCTTTCTTCCTTGGTGCTCGCAGTGACGCCGACCCGTCACTGTCTTCATCTTCGGTGGTGAAAGCCGTCTCCGCCATACTTTCCTCTTCAGTCCCTTTTACCGGGACCACTCTTATTTTGTCCTTTCTTGTACTCCCCGTAGGGGAGGAGCTTGTTGCGCGGGCGGCCATGTTGGCCGCGCTGTGAGCTTTTTTTACGGCTTACCCACGCGGTTGTCCGAATCCTCGCTTTCCGTTTTTACGAACTTAGAAAACCTGTTGCTCTCGGTAACCTGTTTTCGCACTGTCTCTCTCACTCTTACGCCCGTCTCTCTTGCCCAGAGCGGGCCGCGCTACGCCGGTAAACCGGTTTCGCTCTGTCTCTCTCACTCCTTAACGTCTTTGTCTAACTCAGTACTCGTCGCGTTAGTACGGTTGCCGGTTCTATTCCGTCTCTCTCTCTCGAGTGTCTCTCTGTCCCACCTGCGTCGAGCCGGGTCGAGCCGGCAAACCGGTTTTGCCTTTCCCGAGCTCGAGACCAGTTATTGTCTGTCCTTGTCCCACCTGATTACTCTCACTGTCTTCCCAAGTCTAAACCGGTTTTGTGGATTCCCGCGCTCGGTAAACCGGTTCTGGTCCTGTCTCTCTCGCTCCTTCTTCTCGCGATAACTCGTTCCCGCCAAATTCTACGATTATCCCGCGCTCGGAAACCGGTTTTATCTACCTTTCTCTCTCGCTCTTATAAGACTTCCCGCCTTCTCGCTTGCTGTTCCCGCGCACGAGAACCGGTTTTCAACCTCTGTCTATCTCACTTCCTCTCGGCACTATAATCCGTTTTAATACCCCTAATGGGCCGAAAAACTGACCGCCTGGCGAGCAGGGCGTGCCCAGTCGGCCTATTGCGACAGCCGACAAGATGTCCGTCACAGATTTAGTCTTTCTATCTAGTTTAATGCAGAAAGCCACCTACCTTGACTGCGGCTGTCCTTGTCTCACTGTCTGTCCTTGACTCGGGGAAAAACTTCAGTTTTCTCCTAGCCACTTCACTTTTTCCACTTTTGAGCTCTGCTCAATGACCACTGGACTCTCGCGCACTTGCGGGTGTCCAGTTTCGGGACTTTCGCCTGGTTTTTCGCACAGTGCGCAATGAAAACACCGTGGTCTTCCTCACACACTTACACAACACCTATAACTCCACACTTTGCACTCAATTGCACAGAGTGCACTCGCCTTGCGTGCGACAATCCCAAGATTGCTCGCACACACTCACTATCGCTATTACCGCTTTCGAAAAACACTCAATACTCTCGCTAGCTCAATCGCGTCACTGGGTACGGAGCGCTCCGAAAACACGTCCGCTCTCAACCAAGGTTGGAACGGAACTAACCCAAACCTAACCCATTTTTTTTTTTTTTTTTTTTTTTGATGTCGCAGGGGGAATCTTCTAAAAGATACCCCGGCCCTCCTGAGGGAGAGGGACTCGGGGGTATGTGGGATTTTTACCCACTAAACCCCCTGCGGTGGTCCGTCCTCTTCCGTGGTGAGGGAGACATCGGGCAACAGACGCATGCATAACGCTCGCCTACTATCACCGATGCCCCCCTGGCTGATGTTGAGTCCCGGCTTCCTCGTTGGGTCCCGGTTGGGACCTTTCCTCTTCGATGTAGTCTTCGGGTGAAGTCTTCAGCGACGCCCGCGACCACATGCGGACGCCGCCACTCTCCGGACCGCGATCCCCTGCCAGCCGGGCCCTCACCCGACTGGCCGCGGTCACCTGGCGGGGAATGTCCGGGCGGGGACAGCCACCTCCGCCAGGGTTCTTCGCCCTCCGGTATCCGGGACGATCGTCGGACTACCGTTGGGCAGACGGAACGGCGACTAACCTGCGGTGCGCTCGCCGAATCCGTCTTCCTACGCGGGAGAGGGGCCTTGTCTCCGCTTCGCGACCCCGCTCCGCGTTCTCCTTCTGCAGCATCACTTGCTCGCAGAAGGAGACCACCGCTCGCCAGACCTTCTCGCTCCTCACCATGCTAGGCACGATGGCGTGGAGCGAGAGGTCCCAGCCCACGTGTTGGGTCAACACTCTTCTCTCCTTTGCCCAGGCCGGGCACGTCTCTAGGGTGTGATCCGGGGAGTCCACATCCTCCCCACAGTGATGGCACCCTGGGAATTCTTCCCTACCTATCTTATGCAGGAACTCCCCGAAGCAGCCATGCCCGGAGAGTACCTGAGTTAGGCGAAACGTCCGTTTGCCTCCGCTCCTCATCCACGCGTCTAGGACCGGGATGATAGCTCCGACGGGCCTGTGGCGGTAGCTGGTATGGGTCCTCAGCCTCCCCCGCCACTCTTCGATCATGTCCCGCCGGATCCTCTTCTTTTCTTCTTCCCGCTCCTCCGGTCCTAGCGGTGGGGATTGTCCTCTTCGGTGTCGACCCCACTCGTAGGCCCTGGCCTCAGCCCCCGCCAGTAGGTCCAGTGGCGGGAGTCCCGCCAGGACGGTTGCCGATTCGTGGGAGAGGGTACGATATCCCCGCACGATTCTAATTGCCACTCTACGCCAGACGGTGGCCAGTCTGGCGCAGCTCCTCTTGCTCAAGTGATTAGCCCAGATAGGGGCTCCATAGAGGGCCATCGATTTGATGACCCCCGCGTATAACCTACGTACCCTCTCCTCCGGCCCTCCGATGTTCGGGAGGAGCCGGCACAGCGCGATTCCCGTCCTCTCCAGGCGAGGGGCGAGCTCTGCGAAATGTTCCTCGAAGGTCCATTGGCCGTCCAGGACGAGGCCGAGGTACTTCATGCTACTTTTTATCTGGACGGCCGTTCCACTTATCCTTATCCTGCTTGTTTCTTCTTCCTCACCTTCTCCTTCTTCTTCATCTTCTTCTTCTTCGTTTATTCGTCTCGACGGCGGTGCCACCCGTTTCGGCCCCCCGTGGAACCAGATGGCCTGGGTCTTCGCCGGGGAGACGCGGAGCCCCAGGCGCTCTATGGCCCTCACTATTAGCGCCACTCCCAATTCCGCCTGCCGCAGCGTCCTCTTCTTCTCCCTTCCGCAGGCGGTGACCAGGGTGTCATCGGCGTAACAGGTTACGCCCACCCCGGTCGGGAGCGCGCAGCGAAGGACCTCATCGAACGCCATGTCCCACAGGATCGGACCCAGCACCGATCCCTGTGGGACGCCGCAGTTAGTCACCCTCCGTACGAGACCGTCCCGTCCGGGATATTCTATAGACCTACCGGAGAGGTAGTCCCGGATTACCGCTGCAAGGTAGGCCGGCACTTCGTGTCTAACCAGCGCCTGCCTCACAGCAGTCCAGGGTAGGGAGTTGAACGCGTTGGCGATATCGAGACTTACCGCCAACACAACTCCCCCCCGGTGAACGACCGACTCCGTCATCCTCTTCACTCTCGCTATTGCGTCCAATGTCGAACGCCCTCTTCTAAAACCAAATTGCCGATCGTCCAAATCCGGGCCAGCTCCCGAGAGGTGATCCGTTAGGCGACGGACGATCACCCTCTCGAGAAGCTTACCTGCCTCAGCCAGTAGGCAAATCGGCCTGTACGCCGAGGGAGACTCCAGGGGCTTGCCCATCTTCGGCAGTAGCACCGCCGTTGCCCTCTTCCAGCATTCCGGGAAAACGCCTTCCCTTAGGCATTCGCTGAAGAGGGCCCGCATCCGACCTTCGAGGATTCCAAGCGCCAGGATCCAGGCTCTTCCAGGAATCCCATCTGGTCCTGGCGCTTTCCTTCTTCCGCTCATCCTTCGAACCGCCTGGCCCATCTCTATGGTGGAGACCTCAAGGTCGTCGGTCCATCTGACATCGTGCCGCGTTGCCGAGGTCTCCGACGTCGTTGGCTGGTGCACCCTTCCCCTTCCTCTTCTTTCTTCGTCCGCTCCTCCTGGTGTGGTGGGGAAGAGCGCGTCGAAGACCTTCTCTGCGAAGGCGGGCTCCATGCTCTGAGTGAGCGGCGGGGCCCACCCCCTCATTCTGCCTAGCGCAACGCGGTACGGACGGCCCCAAGGATCACGGTGCAGCGTGTCCAGCAGCTCCTTCCACTTGCTGTTCCTGGCCTTCTTGATTGCCCTGCGCAGGCTCTTGTCCGTTCTTCTGTGTTCCCTGCGCAGGGCGGCCAGGACCTCCTCGGAGCTGCCTCTTCTGCGTCTGGCCCTTGTGTACTGGCGGCGGGCCCTGTTTGCTCTCTCCCTCAGGGCAGTGAGTCCCTCGTGCCACCAGTACACTGATCTTCGCGTTTTTGTCCCTGCCCTTGGCATGGCGACATCGCACGCGGCGGCTACTGCTTCCTGTAGCCACTCCGCTTTCTTACTTGTGTCGCCATCCGGGCAGGGGGACCAGTCCGCTGCATGCACCGCAGCTGCGAACGCATCCTCGTCCATGCGATGCAGCTGCCACCGTCGGGCCGAAGCAGCGGTTCCTCCTCTTCCGGGCTCTTCGTTTGCCCCGCGGCGCCGGCTGGCCGGGCCGGGGACACGGTACTCCATGAAGATGGGGAGGTGGTCGCTGAGGAGCTCGACCCCCTCCTCCACCCTCCATCCGCTGATCCTCTTCAGTGCGGCCGGCGACGCGAAGGAGATGTCCACCGTTGAAGTGCCCGCCGGCCGCACACACGTGTACCTATGCCCCCGGTTGAGAATTCTTAAATCTAACCCGGCGGCCCATTCTAGCAACGTCTCGCCCTTCGCGTTGGTCCTGGGGCACCCCCACGCGGCTGCGTGGGCGTTGAAGTCCCCCAGGACGAGTACGGGCCTGGACGAGTGTTGGATAACCGCTCTTCGCACACCGTCCAGGTATTCCTCGTACTCCGCTAGATTACAGTTGGGCGAGACGTAGCATCCCACCACCACTACCTCCCCCCACCGCACTCCTACGTGGCCCTCCCCGCGGTGCAGTACCTCCATCTGTGGGTTTTTGGCGGTCCCCCGCCATACTACCGCTACTGTGCCACGTAGGTCGCCGAACCAGGACGGATTGTCCGGCGTGCGGTAGGGTTCCGCGACGACCGCCATCGCTGCCCCCCACTCCGCGAGCGTCTGGACCATAAGGTCTTGCGACGCTCGGGAGCGGTTGACGTTACATTGCGCTATTATTAGAGTGAATGTTCCTACTTACTCTCCGCCTCCTCCGGGGCGGTCTCCATTGCTGTGTCCTTTCCCCTTGTTGTTGTTGTTCTCTCTTTCTCTCTCCTGTCTTCTCTCGTTGCGGCCATGCTGCCGTCTAGCGTAGCGATGGCGGGTCTCGCTGTCGAAGCCGGCGCCGCTGTCCTCTTCTCTTCCTTGTTGTTCTTCCGTGTTGCTGGGGGGGGATTGCACTCCCTCCCCCCCATCTTGTGCGATGCGTCGCACCCCCTACTTGCGCAGAGGGGGCACTTAAAATACTCAGCCTTGCAGGCCGCCATCCTGTGGCCTGCTTCCCCGCATCGGAAGCAGGTCTCGCTGTGGTTAATCTCCTGATTGGGGCATCTGGCTCCGACATGCCCATAGTCCAGGCACCTGAAACATTGAAGCCTCCTGGCTTCTAGTGCCTGGACCTTGGCGGAGGCCCAGCCGACTCTTATTCTTCCTTTTTCGATAATTCTTTTCGCAGCTTTGAGCGGGCATCTCAGCCACGCCGTGCCCAGCCCGTAGCGCGCGATCTTGATATCGCCGCACCTCACTTCTTCCGGCTCACATTCTCCTTCTCTGGCTATCGCTTGGGCCACTTCCTTGGGCGTTACCGAGTCGTCTAGCCCGCTCACTCTCAATTCCGCTTTCTTGGTCGGCTGGGACACTCGAACCGCCTTGTCAAAAAGCGCCGGCTTTAGGACCGCTGCCAGGATGGCGGCCTTCTCTTTTCTATCTTGCCCGCTGATCTCCAATAGCAGTCCTCCCGTCAGGGCTCTTTTTACCACCACAGACTCGATTCCTATTTCCGTTAGATCGACTCTCTCTTTGGCGGCGGTCATGACCTCCGCGTAGCCTTTCTCGCTGGGCTTCTCCAGCGTGAGGGCCACAGCCGCCCTCGGTGGTGTTTTAGCCAGCTTGACACTGCCCTTGGTGGCCTTCTTTTGGCTTGTGAGAGGCCTTGCCGGGAGGACTCTTCTTCCGGCCGTTGTTTTCTTCTTTACCTCTTCCTCGTGCTCTTCTTCTTCACTCCGCCGAGCTTGTTTCGGGGCTCTGCGCCCCACCACCTTGGCCCACCCCCCTTCTACCTCATTTTCGGTCTCAGACTGGGGGGTGGTCTGTTTTCGGGACCTCATTTCCATCTCTTTTGTCTTTTTGTGTTCAGTTCTTATGCGAGGTGGGGGTCTCCTGGCCACCTCGTTTATTGGACCACCTACGTCCTTCTCCTGTCGCACTTTATGGGTGCTTTTCTCTTTTGTATTTTTTGCAGGTGTGCTGCCTAGGCCTGCCGCCTCGAGTCTCCTGTCCAGGAGGGCCTCCATTTTCTCCAGAAGTGTTTTCTCCAATGAGGACCCTCCTTCTTCTTTCCGCTTGATATTTCTCTCCGTGTTCTGTTCGCT
>NIJG01004179.1:726-11066 GCA_002201625.1 Euglossa dilemma
CAATAATAATAGCAACAATAATAATAGCAACAATAATAATAGCAACAATAATAATAGCAACAATAATAATAGCAAAAATAATAATATCAGCAATAATAATAGCAACAATAATAATAGCAACTATAATAATAGCAACAATAATAATAGCAACAATAATAACAACAACAGCAATAACAACAATGATAATAATAACAACAACAACACCAATAACAACAACAACAACAACAATAACAACAACAATAATAATAATAATAACAACAATAATAATAATAATGATGATGATGATAATAATAATAATAATGCACATGTTATTTATAAAATAGTTTGAAGAACTTCGAAGAAGTATAAGGTGATTGAAATAAAAATCGCAGAGATAATACTTTAATTCGCATTTTATAACCTTTACTATTTGCATTTTAGATGATTCAATTATCTACGTATATATCGTTCGACAAAGTTCGAAGAAATTCTAGGGTAACAGGATTAAAATCTCAGAGATAATTCTTTATTCTGTATTTCATAACGTCTGATAATTTCGGGTTAATAATTAACCCCTTAGCTACTATGGACGCCTATAGACGCTTAGAAACTTTGCGTCTGTGATATTGAGAGCACCTATAGACACCCACATTTTTATCAACAGATTTCTTTCCTAACGACTAAAGAATTTTTATAAAATAGAGTCACGATGGTGTGTTATAACGTTTGTCATTTGTATTATCCTTTGTACACAAGGAAAGGATAAAAAGCTATATAAGAAGGCTTTAGCTTTGTTTTTTATAAATAAGAATATCTGACTTTTTATTAGAATAAATAAGACCATAATCAAATTTCTCAGAAAAAATCACCGTAGCGAAAGGGTTAACAGAATGAGCGTTGGAGTTCTCGAAATTAATAATAATACGAAGTAGAACGAGTATTAAACGAGTGTATGGAGTATTATTGTCGTGAAGTACGAAGTAGCGCGAAGAGAAGGAGAGTCTTTCGAGAAGAAGGTTGTAAAAATGTATGCTGGAAGTTTTTCGACCAGCAGATCGATAGAATGAGTGTCGAGGATCGTTTGAGTAGCGGAGAGAAAGAATAAGCGTGGCAGATTAGAATGCGTGTTGAGGATTGTTCGAGTAGCAGTCTGGAAGAACGAATGTCGAGGTTTGTTTGAGTTGAAGATTGGTAAAACTATCGTCGATGATTATTTCAATAGTAGATTAACGTCTTGGCTACTGTGGACGCATACAGGCGCTTTGAAATTTTGCGTTTGTGATACTGAGAGCGCCTATAGACGCTTACAGTTGTCAAACGGTTAAAAGGATAAAGAATCTTTATAAGAAAGATGAAAGACTATTTAATTTATTGTGCTTTATCGGAAATATATTTTCCATATCAAAAAATACAAGTAGTATTGGAAAACCAAATGAAAATGTATTTTAACTTTTTTTATATAATATATCTTCGAACTTAAACTATATATCATAAATTCATAATCACATTTTTTGGAAAAATTACTTACTGAGTGCACCTATAGACGTCCACAGTAGTCAAAGGGTTAAAAGGATAAAGAATCTTTATAAGAAAGTTAAAAGAATATTTGATTTTCTGTGCTATATCGGAAATATATTTTCTATATCAAAAAATACAAATAGGACTGGGAAACTAAATGAAAATGTATTTTAACTTTTTTTGTATAATATATCTCCGAATTTAAACTATATATCACAAATTCATAATCACATTTTTTCTAAAAGTTATTTACTTAGAGTGCTTATAGACGTCCACAGTAGTCAAACGGTTAAAGAAATAAAAAATCTTTATAAGAAAGTTAAAAGAATATTTAATTTTCTGTGCTTTATCGGAAATATATTTTCTATATCAAAAATTACAAGTAGAATTGGTAAACCATGCGAAAAAATATTTTAACTTTTTTTATATAGTATATCTCCGAACTTAAATTATATATCGTAAATTCATAATCACATTTTACGAAAAAGTTTGTTGTAGCGAAACGGTTAATTACCATCGAAATTAATAATAAGACATGCTTCCATAATCCAACCATCATCGCTATCACCTGTTCACACATGCTACACTCGACTCCATATTCCAAAGAGCTAACATAATCCAGCTAAACGAATCTGCACGCAATAACAACCGCCTCTCGTTTACTTTACTATCTCTTTTCTCGATCTTCGCTGCATCGCGTATTAATTAAAATTTCCACAGATTCCGCTCCCTGCAAGGAGGAGAGAAGAAGGAAAAGGAAAAGGAGAAAAAAGAAAAGGGAGAATCTTCGCGAGACTTGCGCCATTGTACATCGAGGGAACAAAGAAACCGAAGGGTGAAAGAAGCGAAAGGGGAAAAGAAAGTGATTTACCTGGCGAATGCGGTCTATTGATAGCGTTGGATCAGGCAAGGACGATAAGTGGTCGATCACGTAGACAGGCGTGTCAGCAATAATAATACCGGCTGAACAAGATAAACTGCCGGTATAATTAGGAATGCACCGCTGCTCATCGTTCGATCTCTCTTTTTACCTGGCTTCCGGTGAATTTTATGCTGCGCCTTTTGCGAATGCCACTCCTGAAACTTTTCTAATAGAAGCAATCATTTTTCTCTTCTGTTTCTTTTTCTTACGTCTCGTCTCGTCTCTTTTTTTCTCTCTATCTTTCGTCTCTGTCTCTGGCTCTGTCACTCTCGTGTTTTCATCTCTTATTCCGTCTGCAGTTTTTTTCATCCCTTATCTCTCCTTCTCTCTATGATTTTCTCTGTCTTTTTTGCTTCTCCGTGTCTACGTCTCTCCATCTGATGCTCTCTCTGTTTCGCTCTCTTTGGTTCCTATCTTTGTCTCTCTTATTTCGTGTCTATCTTTCTTCATTCCCTATCTGTGTCTCTCTCTCTATGTCTTTCTCTGTCTTTTTTACTTCTCCGTGTCTACGTCTCTCTATTTTTCGCTCTCTTTCGTTCCTATCTCTGTCTCTCTTATTTCATTTCTACCTTTCTTCATCCCCTCTCTCATTCTTTATTTATGTCTCTCTCTGTCATTCTCCCTTTTCGTGACTCCGTGTCTCTTAACCTCTCTCTCTCTCTCTTTTTCTCTCTACTTTGCTCTCTCTCTCTCTCTCTGCCTTTATCTGTCTGTCTGTCTGTCTCTCTCTCATTCTCTTTTTCTCTTTCTTTCTCACCCCTGTCCGTGTTTTTCTTATTCCGATTGCATTTTATCCATCCCCTATCTCTCATTCTTTATCTATGCCTCTTTCTGTCATTCTTCCTCTTCGTTTTTCCGTCCCACTGTCTTCTCTCTCTCTCTCTCTTTCGTACCTGTTTCTCTCGTGTTTTCATCTCTTATTCCGTCTGCATTTTTTTTTCATCCCTTATCTCTCCTTCTCTCTATGATTCTCTCTGCCTTTTTTGTTTCTCCGTGTCTACGTCTCTCTATTTTTCGCTCTCTTTCGTTCCTGTCTCTGTCTCTCTTATTTCGTGTCTATATTTCTTCATCCCCTATCTCTCATTCTTTAACTATGCCTCTCTCTGCCATTCTCCTTCTTCGTGACTCCGTCTCTCTTAACCTCTTTCTCTCTTTGTCTTTCGGTCTCTCTACTTCGCTCCCTCCGCCCCTCTCTTTCCCTCCTCTCTCTTTCTTTCTCTCTACCTCTTCCCCTTTCTTTCTCTCTCGCCGTATCTTTCTTATTCCATCTTCACTTTTCTCCATCCCATATCTCTCATTCTCTATCTATGCCCTTTTCTGACATTCTTCCTCTTCGTTTTCCCGTCTCTCTGTCTTCTCCCTCTCTCTCTCTTTCGTCTGTCTCTCTCGTACATCCATCTCTGATTCCGTATCCATCTTCTTTTATACCCTATCTCTTGTCATTCTCTTTCTATGCCTCTCTTTGCCATTCTTCCACTTCGGGTCTTCGCCTCTCTCAATTTCTCTGTCTCTCTCCACCTTTCTCTCTCTCTCTCTCTCTTTCTCTTTCTCTCTCACCCCTGTCTGTGTGTCTGTGTCTTTCTTATTCCGTCTCCATTTTCTCCATCCAATTATCTCTCATTCTTTCTCTATGCATCTCTCTGCCATTAACCCTCTTCGTATCTCCGTATCTCTGGTTCTCTCTCTCACTCTTTCTCTTTCTCTCTTTCGCCCCTATCTCTGCCTCTCTCGTGCTTTCATTCTTCGTCTCTCTTACTCCGTCCCCACCTTTTTTCCATCGCCTATCTCTCATTCTCTCTCTATGCCTCTCTCTGCCATCCCCCGTCTTCGTGTCTCCGTCACTCTCTCTCTCTCCCTTTTTCATTCTATTGCCCCTGTCTCTGTCTCTCTCGTGCTTTCATCTCTTATTCCGTTTTCATCTTCTTTCATCCCATATCTCTCCTCATTCTCTCTATGTTTCTTTAGTCTTCTCTCTGCCATTCTCCCTCTTCGTGTCTCCATCACTCTCAATCCCTCTCTCTCCCACTCTCTTCTTCGCCCCAGTCTTTCTGTCTCACTCGTGCTTTAATTCTTCGTCCCTCTAATTCCGTCTCCATTTTTCTCCATCCCTTATCTCTCATTCTCTCTCTATCATTCTCCCTCTTCGTGTCTCGGTCACTCTCAATCCCTCTCTCTCTCTCTCTCTTTTATCCCAGTCTCTGTATTTCTCTCGTGCTTTAATTCTTCATCTCTCTTATTCCGTCTCCATTTTTCACCATCACCTATCTCTCATTCTCTTTCTATGCCTCTCTTTGTGCCATTCTCCCTCTTCGTGTTTCCGTCTCTCTCAATCTCACTCCCTCTCTCTCTCTCTCTCTCTCTTTCTCTTTCTCTTTCTCTTTCTCTTTTGCATCACAGTCTCTATCTTTCTTGTGCTTTAACTCTCCATCTCTCTTATTCCCTTTCCATCATTCTCCTTCCCCTATCTTTCATTCTCCCTTTTCGTGTCTCCATCTCCCTCAATCTCTCTCTCCATCTCCCTCTATCTCCCTCTCTCTCTCTTTTTCGTCCCAATCTCTCCATCTCTCTTGTGCTTTAATTCTCCATCTCGCTTATTCCCTTTCCATCTTTCTCCATCCCCTATTTCTCATTTTCAATTTATATTTTACTCTGCCATTCTCCCTCTTGGTGTCTCCGTCTCCTTCAATCTCAATCTCTCTCTCCCTCTCCCTCTATCTCCCTCTCTTTCTCTCTCTTTTTCTCCCTTGTCTCTATCTCTCACGTGTTTTCATTCTTCGTCCCTCTAATTCTGTCTCCACCTTTCTCTACTCCTATCTCTCATTCTCTCTCTCTCTCTATGCCTCTCTCTATCATTCTCCCTCTTCGTGTCTCCGTCACTCTCAATCTCTCTCTCTCTCTTTTTTGCCCCAGTCTCTCTATCTCCCTCGTGTTTTAATTCTTCGTCTTTCTTATTCCCTTTCATTCTTTCTCCGTCCCCTATCTTTCATTCTCCCTTTTCGTGTCTCCATCTCTCTCAACCTCTCCCTCTCTCTCTCTCTTTCCTACCCTCCCTCTCACTCGACTCGACCGGCGGTGTCTCGTGGAAAACTTTAACGAGCGTCTAGCTTATCCCCGACGAGATCTCGCTCGCAAGTTCGTCGGTATAAATTGGAAAGATAACTGAAATCCACGCGCAATTTCGCGGCGAACGAGAGAAGGCGGTGGCACCGGCGTGGTACACGTGTTGTACGCGTTCCTCGAAGGAATTTTCGATCGGCGCCGCTTGTTTTCGTCCGCGGGAACAGCAGTCACGCGATACGCCGGTTTTCTTGTTTGCTTTTTCGGCCGCACGGAAGAGGGAAAATGTCGTGTCGCGAGGGAAACACCGGTGCTAAGATTTATTTGCTTACGACGTAATGTTGCCGAGAAGATTGATGCCTCGATGCTTTACGGCCCCAGAAATATTTCCACGCTTTTTCTACGCGTTTAACGCCTTTCTTTCCCAATCATCCCATTTTTTCGTTTTTCCGCTGGATTTTCCACTGGTCCGGACCGGATACCGAGAAAATTGAGAAATTCGCTATATAACACGACGCGATTAACACTAGATTTACCATTCCAGTGAAAATGACTGGTTTTGTAATTTCAATTGAAAATTCCTACTGCATGGAACATTCTCTTTCCGAAATGATATTATGACTTTTGCAGCCATAACTGAAGAATCAGTTTTATGAATTTTAGATTATTTTATATGTATTCGTAACAAATATACTTTTTGTTATCGACACTTATACCAGTACCTGTCAAAATGACTGGCGCGTGTTTCTATGCGATGAAATGACATAGCAGCTACAACAATTGATAAGTGCTGCAATGTTTTGCAATGTTTTTTTTCCGGCTTTAGTTCAACAGTTTGGAAGAAATTTATTGAAAGTAGCTACAATTGCTTCAAGTCCGGAGATTATATTACGGTGGATGAGTAACTCCTTCCAACGAAAAATCTACATATGTAAAAATTGTGAGCGATGAATTACAAACAATTAAGCGTTTGATTAATTGATAATGTCTATAAATCTATTTTTGTATTACAATTAATATTGTTTAACTCTTTTTCTCATTTTTGAAAAGTAAATAGAGACTGGAAACACCACTAAGCACTTTTTCTATAGACCAGCCATTCTGACAGGTCTTGGTAGAAATAGGTATACTTAAATAATCGGAAAATCTAGCGTTAAAGCCTGATACACACGAGTGTCAGGTGCCATTTTTGAATTAGGTTTAACGTCACGAGCATAATTACGAAATCTGTTACGCGAATTCCTTCCTCGATTCTTAGAATTCAGTTATCACGTCAAAGTCGACTAGTTTTTCAAAACGTATTATTTTATTTCGACATTCTACGCATCCTTGGGTAATTTGAAATTTCATATATTAATTAACATCGATCTTTTGAACTCGACGACCTTTTGTTTAGTGAAAAATAGTAATTCGAAAATCTTCTGCCATAAAGTCGATGATATTTTCAAAACGAATTATTTTATTTCGACATTCCACGCATCCTAGTATAATTTGAAATTTAATATATTAATTAACATCTCTATTTTAAATTGTTTCTTTACTTTTTCTTTTTTTATAAAAAAGTCTTACACCACTTTCAAAATAAACGGTCCATAATGATTCCACACACTCCTGGCATTCGTTCATGATCACATTTGTCCCATTCCTACATGTTCAAGATTAAGAATGTGTTCATCCTATATTTGAGCCGTTTATTTTGAAAGTGGCCTAACTCTATTTGTCAATTTTTTCCGGATGCCATGGTTACATGTACAACTTCATGTGATTTATCAGTAAAGCATTTCAGGTTGCTTATATTCCGAGCAAATACGATAATTCTTGACACATAAATTTTCAGAGTTGGTTCAACAATTGAACCGTGTAGTTTGAAAGTGGCCTAACTCCATTTATACTTAAATCAAGATATTTACTATTGATAATGTTTGAAGGTAGTGATGAAGGTAATTTTAATTAATTAGTATTTAACAAGTTAACCTCAGTTTTTGGACAATTGCGTTAGTTGAATAACCAGTACGTTTAATTAATATAAAACTTAAAATTTAATATTAAATTTTAGAAATTATTTCACCCATGGGGAAGAACAGAACAAGACCATTTAAATGAGAATGAAAATTTTAAAGTCCTGAATTTATTACCACGTCGGGGTAGACCAAGAAAGTTCGAAAATATTGTATTGATAACACTGTATAAAAATATCAGACAAATTGCAACAGCAAAATTCAAGGACATAATTGACCTATTACGATATATACCACCGGATCATCATGATTTCTTCAAATCCCATTCACACACACAAAATGTAGACGAATAGTAAATTGTTTTGTAATAAATTTACGTTTGTAATTTTGTACGTTATGTAATTAAAAAATGTTTTGAATCGCATAAATTATGTTTCCGAAGTGTTTTAAAGACATGTAAAATAAATCGAGTATTGTTCTTTTCAATTTGAAGCATCTTAAATTATGTTGAATGGACTTGGGCACCTTCAAATTTTATAACGAATCTGGTTGTTAATTTTTAAAGTGTCCTAACTCCATTCTTGATAAGAAAACGCATATTATTCGCTTAATAATTGCCATTATTTTAATAGGAACTATAAATTTAACACTCTTAGATACACTTAAGCAGTATGACTCATTAGTATCCTATACGTATATTTTTAAATTCATTTAAATGCAAACCCTTAAATATCTCGATTTGAAGATAATTGGACTTAGGCCACTTTCAAAATAAACGGCTTATTTATTAATAATAATTAATAATACCGATATTTCATTTACAATCCTGTATTTTGTAATTCGACATTTACATACAACAATAAAGTGTAATTATCTCAGTCTGGTTTGGATAAAATCGAGTTTGGAAATTGAATAAATTTTTTTTACTATTACAACTTGTCTCTCCATAAAAGAATCATCTTGTCAAACATGAATTATTTTCACAGGATTATGCAGTATATTTAGTTCCACAAATTGGTAACTCCGATGTTAAAACCGGCACTAATTATGAATAATGCGGCACTTGCTCGAAGGAGGCCAACGTCGAGCATGGAACAACGCAACGCCTAACTCTATGCAAATTAGTCATCGATTAGTCAACGAAGCTCCAAAAAATCCCTTCAAACGAAACGTTCAATTTCCACGCAAAGAAACGTCGAGCTCGAAGAAAAAAAAAGAAAAGGAAAACTCGAGTGCAGTTAAAGCAATGAGCGAATTTTTGCCTGTGACGGGAAAAAATTGCTAGAGACCTTCTAATTCCTGTAATCGTGGAAAATAATACTCGAATTCTTGCAACTAGTGGTATTTACCGATCATTCTATTTTGCATTCTCTACTCATTATTTGTAAAATCTGAAAGAATGGGAAACCAAGCTTCGGTCTCGCGTCTTTTATCTTTCGTTCGTAAATTCATTCGTAAAATCATTTGTATAATTTGAAAAGAAAGGGAAACCACGAATCACTCTTGCATGTTTTACCTTTCGTTCGTGAAGTTATTCGTGAAATCTGGAAAGAAATGGAATGGAAGAGTCACTCTCGCATTTTTTACCAGTCGTTTATAAAATCATTCGTGAAATCTGAAACGAATGAAAAAGCAAGAATCACTCTCGCATTTTTTACCTCTCGCTCCCTAAATCATTTTTAAATCATTCATAAATCTAAACGAAAGAAAAAGCAAGAAATAACTCTCGCATCTTTTACCCTTCATTCCTTAAATCATTCTTAAAATCGGAAAAGAAAGGGAAACCAAGAATAACTCTCGCATCTTTTACCTTTCGTTCCATAAATCATTTCCAAAATCATTCGTAAAATCTAAAACGAAAGAAAAAGCAAGAAATAACACTCGCATCTTTTACCCTTCATTCCTTAAATCATTCTTAAAATCGGAAAAGAAAGGGAAACCAAGAATAACTCTCGCATCCTTTACCTATCGTTTCCTAAATCATTTTCAGAATCATTCGTAAAATCTCAAAGAAAGATAAAGCAAGAAATAACTCTCGCATCTTTTACCTTTCGTTCCATAAATCATTTCTAAAATCATTCGTAAAATCTAAAACGAAAGAAAAAGCAAGAAATAACTCTCGCATCTTCTACCCTTCATTCCTCAAATCAATCTTAAAATCACGAAGAAAGAAAAACGAAAAATCCCCATTTAACTCCTCTCAAAATGGCGTCATCAAGTTCGCAGCGCCGCGCCGTGGAAACGCGGTAATGAAAACGCGACAAACCTCGTTCGACTTTCTCTCCCCGAGATCGCGTGACTCGCCTCCCATTCACCCTCTCCTCTCCTCTCCTCTCTTTCCCGTGCCTTTCATCGCCGAGTCGAGCACCGTCGACCAAATAATACACGTAACCGGGGAGAAAAATTGATACGTTTGAATGGAAAGGATGGTGACACGGTGGTGGCGCCGCACGCAGGTCGTTGCTGGAATTACGCTGCTCGTTTCCTCGATCGCGTATTCCAGGGAAAAAAAACGACCGCGAACTTCTTGCGGCCGAAATTAATCCATTCGTCATCCGGCACGGTTTCTTACAGTTTTTCCGGACAGCTACCAACTCTTGGCGACAGCCGAAGAATTACGATAACCCCGTAAACGGTCGTTAGATAAAATCTATCACCATGGACGCGTTAACGAATCAATATACAGACCGTTTATTTCGTAAGTGACGCAAGTCTTTGGTTTCGAGAAAATTGAATATTAGTAAATCCGACAGTTAACCTATTTACATCATTAACACTTTGACTGTCATGGTGGTAACATATGACCGGCAATGGTTTCTCCCGTGACGCCATGGTGGTCATGGGTGACCGGAGCCTTTCAACTTTTTACAATTGTAAAAAACTAAATGAAAATCGAGAGTTAGCGT